>LNAC01001137.1:319400-332610 GCA_002007465.1 Ailurus styani
GCCCGATGCGGGCCTCGATCCCAGGACCCTGAGATCATGACCTGGGCCGAAAGCAGAGGCTTTAACCCACTGAGCCACCCAGGCGCCCTGGATTAAAGCTTCTGCCTTTAGCTCAGGTCATGATCTCAGGGTCCTGGGATCGAGGCCCGCATCGGGCTCTCTGCTTGGCAGGGAGCCTGCTTCCTCCTCTCTCTCTGCCTGCCTCTCAGCTTACGTGTGATCTCTCACTCTCTGTGTCAAATAAATAAATAAAATATTAAAAAAAAAGGAATATTCTGAAAACAAAAAGTACATATAGAGATGACTACTCTTGAGTCTTGTTTCTTCTAAACGTCCAGGTTTTGGCCACTGTTGCTGGATGGTTCCGCCTGGGTGAGGATTATAGCTTCTGGAAGTCCCTGACTTCACCCACTGATGGTCCCACACTGCACTCTTCTAAACTGAGGCAAGGGGAAAGCAGACTCTTGCCTCAAATCTTTCTCCCTGTACTTTCTCCAGGTAGTCTTTAACTAATAGTAGCTTCCCATGAAAGCCTGAATATTATCTTTCCCTGAATATGCGTTGGTTTATATTTGTTACTCAGCTTAACAAAATGAAACAATGTTCATGATTCTATATACAAGTGCTAAACCTATTTGATGCCCCCAGCTCAGGTAATGCTTACCTCAGATTGGGAGAGTGGTCATATAGGAAACACCAGCAGCATATAGGACTTTAAAATTACTGGTAATGGTCTTTCTTCATCTGGTGGTGTCTCTTGTTCTTCAAACTATGTAAATGTGGTGTGTAGTCTTTCTATGTATGACCCATTTTATCATTTAAACAGGTAAGACATGGAGAAAAGAGGCACCAGAAGTACAAATATAAATCTTTCAAAGCGCAGTTTGGTGACTTTAAAAATTCTTCCATGTTGGCTTGACTGGCCTAAGAAATCAAAAATATTTCCAATCAGAATGAAGTTGGTCCTCTGAGGATAATGAAGAACTGTAGCCAAGGTATTTACTTGTGGGCATATGAAGAGTTGATTTCCTGAATACTGACATAAAAGCGAGCTGCTTCAGAAATTTTATGTGCAAACCTTTCTGTTATCTGGAGCTAATCACCAAGGAACCAGAGATGGCAAAAACCATCGGATTCCAAGGCAGATGCATGAGGGAAATTGGCAGAATGAGCACGAAAATGTGCTTCTCTTTCCAAGTAGTTCTGACCTGTGAGAATTTCATTATCAGCTCATGTCTTTTACTGTTCAGATGTTAAGAGGGAGATTATCATTTGCAAACTAAAAGCTTTCTGGGGAGCCTCATAATAATTGATTTTTTTTCATTAAAATTCTTGATGCCTGACACTCCAGAAAAGTTGAAAAGATCTTTGGAAAGCTTTATTTGCAGGTAACATATGCAGGAAGAAAAGAACTAATGCAAATTACCCATGCATATTTATAATGATAACAATTCAGTAGAGGTTGACCCTGCAAGTGTGGCTAAAAGATGCCCCTACATTTAAGCAGGATTTCCAAACTATCCAAGGGTATTCATTAAAAGAAGTGGCTCATTAGATGCATCTCAGTATACATAAAAAGAAGAAAATAAGCAAGTGAGTTTCAAGGAAACCATCTCCTTTTTGCATGATATTCTATAAATCAAACTTTGAGATTCTAAAATACATGTCAAAATGGTTGTGAAATTTTGAGTTCAAACTTTAAAATTGCCATCTTTCCTAAAATGTATCTGAAATAAAATCCGATGATTGTCCTTCCTTTACTCCCCACACTGAAGATGTAAACATGTAAGTAAAGCAATGCTTCGGGATTGTACATGCCAGCAGTATTTAGTTATTGTTGCTATTTAGTTATTGATAACAGGTCAGGAGTATAAGGAAAAATATTTGATAACTTAGATTCTACCACAAGAGTCCATATTCTAAAAATGAGTGTTAGGCAGCAGGCATTCTCAGTGTGTCTAAGAACAGAGCAGGGAAGTTAAGAAAAATGAATAAAATTTTCTCAATTTTAAGGTGATCCATCCCCCAGTTTTTCTTTCCCAGTCATTTGCATCTGCTATGATTTAATTGCAGCAAATGAGCACTGGCAGAAGAGTTCAGCAATTGGTAGACTTAATATACAGCAGTGATTTCATTTTTAGGGAAATATTTGTTTATCGTGATTTTTTTTGTTTTGTAGCATGAATATTGAATTAAATTGAACATCCCTAAATTCCATAAACTTAACCAAATTATGTAACTTTGCCCTAACTATATTTATTACATTATTACATATAATGATATTTCATTATGCTCTGAAGGGAACACTACAACTTCCAGGTGATTCTACACATGAACAACTTTAGGAACCACTGAGCTACAAAAGTAACTTTTCTTTAACCCAGGTGAAAAGCAAACATCAGTGGGAATTTATTACTCCCATTGCCAGTCATTTGCAACTAAATGAATTTACAGATACTCTTTCTCTTATTCTCTAGCACCCTGTTTATTTTATAATTTTTTTATCACAAAATAGAATTAGTTATTACTTAAAAGTTTTTTCTTGCCTTTTTGCCATACCCAATAGTAAATTCTCAATTGTATCTCCATGCAGGGTGAGTCACACAGTGAAAGCTCAGTAAATGCTTGTCAATTTATTAAATTCATTCGGTAGGAAGAAATCTGTATACCAAGTTCCAAACTGTTTCTTCTCCTTCCCCTCCCCCTTTTTCCCCTCCTCCTCCTCCTTCCACCTCCTCCTTCTTCCTCTTCCCCTTCCCCGTGTTGTTGTTGTTGTTGTTGTTCTTCTTCTTCTTCTTCTATGAATTGACTCATTCCTTGACAAATTGACTAAGTAGCTGAAGTGACCGCAAGATGAAACAAATTCACTTGGGGGTTTCCACATGGTATCAGAGTCACAAAGTACTAATTCTGAAGGCTGTTGCAGAAAACCAGGGTAGACTTCCTAAATCCAAGACAGATGTATGGAAAAATAATACGTATTTTCAAACCCATGGCTATTCAGATGTCAGGGGATATAGTGGACTACAAAAGGTGTCCAAGAAAAGCTAGAGCTAGATAATAGAGCATTAAAAGCAGGTTTTATTCAAGACTATTGCAATAGAGGAAAAGAGACCTCTGTATGTAACAGGGATAAATTGTGAATACAGGACAGGCAAGTGAGATTTATAGCCAAGGAACAGGGCCGGGGTTACTGTATGGAAAATTACTAACGGGAAAAATCAGGGAAAAGTAGGGATCCCGCTAAACCAACCTAACAAGATTCTTGCTGAGGACAGGCCAGGTAATTGGATGTCACCTGATGGTAGGGAGAGGATGGTGAACATGATGAGATATTGAGGGTGATCAGATATTGAGGGGGTGGTTCTGGTTAAACTGAGGATTCTTAATCAAACAGAATTTCACAAGGACATGCACAGATGGGCTTAGAAGATTCAGGACCCTGACTACAGTTTGGTCAAACAAAGAATTTTTGTCAAAAGAGGGAGTAGTAACCCTAGCTCATGATAATAACTAACTCTGTAATATAAAGGAAACTTTCAAAAATATAATTTTTCTTTCCTTCTTAATTGCTTTTCAGTGCTATCAGTATTTTGTAGCTTACAGAGATAATATAAATTCTCCCATACATACACTGGAATTACTTTCATTTTACTCCACTAAATTACATCCCAGTTTGCTTTTTGAGAACATTATTTCCACGTCCTTGCTCTAAAGAACGTAAGTACCACAGGAAGCCATTAAGCACAGCTCAGTTCTGTTTGAAGGTATCATTAAGACCAACCCTTTGATGCGTTGCTATCTGTATCCCCTAGATGCTCCATTGTGGCTAACTCTGTTGCCAATAGGTATCATTTTTTTTTCTCCCCCTTTTGATGCCAGGTACAAAGCCTCCTATACTTTTGAAAAAGCTGCTTGCTGCCCCATGTGAAAATCCATAGGACATATTTTTTTGTTCATTTTTTATTGAGATGACTGGTGTCAGCAGACATTGCCTCCACATGCTCTCTTTGTGCGCACCAGGAAGCACGCCAGCTGCCCTGGACTTGTAGCTGGGTTGAAGTCATGCTGGAGTAGCTAGGCCCTCAAGCAGTGCCCTTAAGAGGGCTTTGTGAGGGGCGTCTGGGTGGCTCCGTCAGTTGAGTGTCTGGCTCTTGATTTCAGCTCAGGTCATGATCGCAGGGTTGTGGGCGTGGTGCCTGCTTAAAATTCTCTCTCTCCCTCTCCCTCTGTACCTCTTCCCTCACCTGCCCCTCACTTGTTCATGCGCTCTCTTTAAATTAATTCATTAGTTAATTAATTAAAAGAAGAGCTTTGTGAATTACCTGTGCTCAATGAGAAGCCTTTTTCTAATCCATCCCTAAACTTTGAAAGCAGGAAATCCAAGCAGAGTTTGATGAACCAGGAAACAAAGCAATCCCCAAAAAGTGACATTTTGACTTTTGGTAGTGGGAGCCCCACTTAGCAGCCAATTGGTTGCCACCCACAGGCTGACCATGGACACGTTTGAGCTTCTTCATTTAAGATGCTCTCCTTGTCTCTAATTCTTGTCAGAATCTTGTCTTAAGCTCTTTCAATTTTTTCTCATGTTCACCTTCTAAATAGATTTTGTACTGAGGCTATTTGCTGCAGGCAGCATATCCCTTGATTTCCTCTGTGTGTGTGTGTGTGCGTGTGTGTGTGTGTGTGTGTGTGTGTGTGTGTGTTTTGTATTCCTTTTCCTTCTTCTCATCTTGGACTCTTCTAGATTCTGTTATCTTTTTTGCAGGGCCCATTATTAAAGTTCACCTTTCCGGCTTTCTTTCACTGCTTCTATTGTCTACACCATGCTCTTTGAACTTCCTTCAGCCTGAGAAATCCTAGTGTATCTTGGCTCTGTACCTTGTAGAATCATTTGGTTAAATACACTCAAGTAAAACCTGAGAGATACTAATTGCAGAGTGTGTTTACTTAGCCTCCATCACCTAACATTCATTTCCTCTCCTGTAAGCCATCCTTCCCCCATTCATGGCCATATGTTTTGGGTGAGGCTAGTTATAGGCAGTCATGTCCTGATAAATGTTGAAGAAATGCTGTTGGGCATAGGGAAAGAAGAACTGCCCCAATTTATATTGTTTGCTGATATCCATGGTGTAAATATTCCCATGGCCAAATTCAAGCTATAAGTCACAAAATGTAGGGTTAGGAAGAGATGTGCAGTAGCACACCATTTTCTAACATCTCCGTGAGGCAGAAACTCTATACATAAATAATCTCAAGAGTATCTACCAAGATTAAGCCTTTTTTTAAAATAAAAAGCAAGATAGCAAATGCTTTAGGTTTGTGAGTGAGAAGTTCTCAGCCACAACTATTCACCTCTGTTAATCTACTATAAAAGCAGCCTTAGACAATATGCACATGAATGAACATGGCTGTGTTCCAACTAAAACTTTATTTACAAAAATAGGCAGCAGACTGCATTTGGCCTGAGGACTATAATTTACTGACCCCTAACATAGATAGTAGTAAAATAAAGTGAAAAATTAACAAGTGACTTTTTTTTAGTTTCCTTAGTTTTAAATATTAGTTATTTCATTGTAATTTTATATATTTTCATATTTAATAGCATCTGTTGAACAACCAGCTTGCAAAATTTCTGCTAATTTGACAATTGGCCATTGTAAGTGAGTACAGACATGCTCTAGCTCACTACTGAATCTATCCCTGCTCTGGGGCGGGTGGGGAGGGGTGTCATTTCTTTTTGAATGATGCCAAACAATGTATTCAAAATCGTTGAAGCTTTTTATTGGTTGAGGGCATAGGAATGTGACCCAATGCAAGTGAAGAGATTCAGAAAAAGTTTATGTTTAGTGGAGCTTGTGGAAAATAAGGTTGTCTGTATTCTCCAAGAGCAACCAAAGGAAACTATCTGTCTTCCCTTGGGTAATATGGGAGTATGTATATAATGTGTATATAATGTCTGAGTGTGTCTATAATGGATAGTGGCACTCATTTAATATTGTAAAGGGAGTGCCTGAAAGTTCCTGCAGGGTCGTTCACTGTGTGAAACCTGAGGATAGAAATGCCACCATGGAGAAAGAAAAGGAGGCAGAAAAAGTGACTTGGTGTCTTACTCTTAACACTAGTAACATAATCTGAGTGACTGGGTCAGGTCTTACTGAAATCGAGACTACCTTTCAATGTTGAGTCAGTAAATTCCCTTCATGGTTTAAATCGGTTTAGTAGGTCTCACTGTTATTGGAATCAAAAGATTTGTCAGTGAAGCATCTGGATTCCACCATCTTGTTTCCAAATGACTCCAGGCTGCACGCAATATCATCACCATTAAGGGAGAATTTTGAAGCAGTTCAGCATTAAATACCTTATTTATTGACCAACTATTTGCCTTTTTCTTTTTAGCTTTTGGCTTTGTGGGCACCTTATTTCCCTTTTAAATGGTATGTGTCAGGATGTGCTGTGTGATTGTCTATTCATGGATCAATAGTTTGCAAAACCGGTGATCCTGCCAAGTCATCCAGGTGCTTTGGAAAACTGCAGAGAAGCCCTTCTTCTAGGGCTTCTTTTTTAGCAGATTCGAGGCTGGGCTTGAGTATCAAAATCCTGGATTGTATGAATGAGTCTGTGTGCCATTATGGTTGAAAGCCCCTATCATTGTGCATTATTTCGCTGTGGTTTTAGAAGACCCAGAGAGGAAATAATTCACTGGGAAGGAAATAATTTACTGGATATAATAGAGTGGTAATAATTTACTGGAAAAAATGAGTCTTGTTGGCTCTTTCTAAAGTTAACCATGTTACGTGGAAAAGTTGCTAACTCAATTTACACATGCCTCTATTCAGTCATTCTTCCTAAAATTAGTATTGGATATTCATTTCCATTTGTCTGACAAATGGTAGATAATTTTTAAATACTGGAGGTAGAGATCAGACAAAAACATAAGAATCCCTGCCCTCGTGGAGTTTATAGTCTCATGGGAGAAGCATCTAATAAATAAGCATCTTAAGTAGTTACAGAGCTATGTGACACGATGGAAGCAAGTATGGTCATGGATGGTGGCATTACTGGGAGTGTCTGATGTGTATGAGTTAAGTGAAGTCCATGTACTTGCACGGCTCGGGATGCATGCTTCCTTTGGTTGATGAACCAGTCTTTCAAATACCTGCTGGCAAAAGGCTAACTGCTCATTCTTCCATTCCACAAATAGTAATGGACTCCTAAGTGCTATATGGGATGTGGTAAAATCAGCTCCCTTTATAAAAGACATAGGGTTTTCTGAGTGGAGAAATAGAGCTAGAAAGAAAGTGTTTAAAATAATTTACTCTCTTTAAATAACTCATAAAGGTATAAGATGCAACATTCCTAAGGTACAACAGATCAACAGTGAAAAGAAAATCTGTTTCTTCTTTTTCCCAGCAACCCACTTTTCTCCTTTCTCCTATAAAACCAATCATTGTTACTTGTTTTTGTGTGCTCTTCAGGAGAGGCTATAGGCAAATGCAATTGTGTGCGTGGGTATTTACACAAGTGACAGCATACCGTGGCTGCTGTTCTGTAGTTGCTTTCTTTTAACTTAAGAATATATACTGGACATTTTTCCACATCATACATCCATAAGTGGACCTTTTTAATGATGTTATAGTAACGCTTTATATGACTGTACCATAATTCACTTAATGAGTCCCATATTGAAAGATGGATAGGTTATTTCCAATCATTTGCTATTAAGACTTCAGCTGAGAACTTTCTTACATAGTCATCTTTTAACACATCTGAGACTGTCTGGAAAACAAATTCTTTGGAATAAAATTGTTTGGTCAAAGGATACAAACATCTGTGATCTTGAAAGATATCCTTAAATTGTCATCAGGACAGATTGTGCCCATTTACACTCCCACCAAATCTTTAGCATACTGTCCATCTCTTTGTCCATAAAACTCATAAACAGAGAATGTATTAACATTAGCTACCATATCTTTGCCAATTTAATAGATGAAAGTGATAATAGTTTAATTTATATTCATTTTGCTTATGAGTGAAGTTGAACTTTTTGTTTGTAATATGTTTAAAATGCCACTTTTACCTTGTCTGTTAGTTATTCCTTCCTGTCTCTTGATAATTTTTATTGGGTTGTTGCCCTATTTCTTTTCGATTTGCAATTGTTATTTTTATATGAAGAAAAACTCAACTATTTTTTCATGACTTCTATTGCAAATATTGCTTATTAAATATTGCCTTTTGACTTCATTCGTAATTTTCCCACATAGAATATTATTACTTGGAGCCAAATATAACCAATCTTTTTGTATTAAACATTCCTCCATGTTTTATTCTCAAACATGTTTATGTTTTTATGTCTAATTTTTTATCCTCCTGGAATTTATTTTGTTATAGGCAATAAATGGGAAATACAACTATTATTTCCAAGAAAAATATCCATTTTCCTTCACTGACATGCTGATAATATTTTATCAAATATTAATACCAATTTACCATATGTATTTGGGTCTAATTCTGGACTCTGGCTTCTATTCCATTGACCTGGGACTGCAACATTTGAGAGAGGGAGGGAGAAGGAATTTAAAATGTCAAGAAAAATATGCAGCAAAGCAAAGTGGATTACCAGAGTAAGGGGTTTGGGTATTACTCAATGAGATGACTAGGAACTCAAGAGTGGAGAACTATTGAAAGAAGAGAAAAAGACCCCAAAATGGACGTGGGTGTGGGAGTGTGATCTGCAAGCAATCTTCTGTACTACACAATCTTCCCTGAGGCTAAGTTGAAGGTTTTTTTTTTTTTTTTATTTAAAATATTTTTTTTTTTAAAGATTTTATTTATTTATTTGATACAGAGAGAGAGATTACAAGTAGGTAGAGAGGCAGGCAGAGAGAGAGGAGGAAGCAGGCTCCCCGTGGAGCAGAGAGCCCGATGTGGGCCTCGATCCCAGGACCCTGAGATCATGACCTGAGCCGAAAGCAGGGGCTTTAACCCACTGAGCCACCCAGGCGCCCTAAGTTGAAGGTTTTGAGCGTTTTTGTTTGTTTTTCCTCAGGTTAAGGTTTTTTAGTAAGTATTAGTAACAGGTCATTAACCACTGTTCAGTACAACTGTGGTCAAGTCAATATCCATCCTGAATGTCACCAGATCTCAGGCCCTCCTCTTTCGACTGGAGGAGCTCATAGACCTTTTTCAGATCTTATTTGGGCTATCATATGCAGGAAACCCACTTGGTGAATTCAGTGCAAACTGGCAGGCCCTATGTGTTTGAGGGGCTGCTCGTACTGGTGAGAAGAACATACACTACTTCTTGGTCACTCTGTCTGGCACAGTGAACGCTGCAGCTACTCTCTTGCTCCTCCATAGTGCTCACTGGGGCTGCTGTCAAGCACTCTCAAGGAAACAGGTGAATACTGTACTTCCTACTCTCTGTTGACCTTGACTCGGAACCTGAAGTAACCCTGCTGGTGTCTAGAAACTCACAAAGACTTTCATAAACTGCCTTTTGGAGTTTCTGACCATCCTCTATCGGGGCTCAAAATATATCCATTAGGAAGGGTAAAGGGACAAGACCCAACCACTTCACAGTATTATTCGTATCACTACGTCTGTTTTCTCCAGGAGCCCCTGCCCTGGAAAACCAAAACAAAATCCAAACAAGACAGAAATCAAAATATATATTTTTTTCTCCTGCTGACTCAAAAATACCTGACAAAATCAGCAAAGATGATGTTGCAACCCTTGAAAATATAATCAGTACTTGGGGACAGGGTTGGGTGCCAGGCATTGATTAGAACCCAAATTCAGGCATGTGTAGAATCAGGACTGCCTAATCCAGGACAACGTGTATGACAAATGTGACTGTGGCACTGTCTATGAAGTCCCATCTTTTAAGTTTTTCACAGCTGGAATAATAATTTTAAGATGCTATAATTTACTTTTGCCTCCAAGCACACAAAATCAATGATCTAACTGTAGAGTGTCCAAATACTCATTTAGATTTCCTCTCTCAAATAGGAGTGTAATTTGTTTGGTTTTCTTTCCCTAGGAATTGTACATGTAAAAGGGTTTTGTATTTTAAATTGCCAACTTTATAAACAATAATAAAGCCTAAATAAGCAAGAGGATCAATAATATTCTCCATGAAATAGTAATACTCCCTTCCTACTTCCTGTCTTTTATATTAGAATGCAACTATTATTGCTGTATGTAATTAAGCAGAAAAAGGCTATTAGTTCCCCCTACTTTAAAAGGATCCACTCTACTTTCTTTACTTTTGCCATGAGAAAAATAGCCAAAGAATAATTCACAAACAATTCAGCAATCATAGACTAAAATAGGGGCAAATATAAGATCAAAGGAGATTTTTACTCTTTCTTTCATCTCTTTATTCCATTCTCTGACCCACGCATTGCTTTCATAAGTCTGTTACTAAGGAAACTGAGAAAAAGATAGGAATTACTTTATCTACCCATACAAGGAAATAATTGAGAATAAATACAGTATTGAAATTTCCAAAAACAGTTAAATGAGTTCTCTGGGCATTACTTATTTTGGCATCCCTATAGCATTCCTTCATCTGGCTATAAATCCTTATGTTGGGTTAGGGTTTTTCGTGTGTGTGTGTGAAGCCTGTGTCCTGTCTGCTTACAACAGGAAAGAAATAAACAACATACCAGTCAAGGGCGTGAGTAAAAATTATGTCATGAATTGGAAAAAAGAACAGTTGGAGTGGACAAGAGGACCTAAAGGAGGTCCCTATCCAAAGTAGGTATAAAGGAAAGCAGGTGATTCAACAATAGGTTTTGTCATCTTATAGTGACTGTTCAGATATATTTATGAGTGTGTTAGGGAAGGAAGCCACTTAGACCTCACACTCTGTTCTTCTTGTTCCCTTTGCTGAGAAAGACTCATTCATGTTTCTCCAGGAGTGAGGGGGTTCATTGTGATGCTAGACTTAGGATCAGGAGCTGAAGGGTATCAGGAGCTCAAAGAACTCAGAATCTCTGCTAGCAACCCAGTTTATGCCTTTTAAAGGTGGGAATAAATAAATAAATAAATAAATAGCCCTACAGAGTCAAAATACATAGCCATCATAGGCTGAAGTCTCCAGGAAGGCCAATTCTGATTTAGTAGACTGCAAATGTATTTTCTCCATCTCACAGTTTTTGCTTTCAGGCCTTTATGGTTTCTCAGCCAAGATCTGTCAGCCTTGATCTCAGTGTGATCTTCCTCATTCTCTTGGTATTTTTGAGATTAGGTGCTTGGAAGAAGGAAACATATTGGTTCATGTTTCCCTTATGCCTTGTCACAAGGAGACCTAAAAGGAAGCTGCCTTTGGCTCTGTTCTCACCTTTGGCCCAATCAACTCAGGCAAGTTTGTGGACATGATTCAGAAACATGGCTATTTTTCCAGCGGGGGCCGTGAGTTGTCAATGTCTCTTTAAGCTAGTATGAGGCTGGATCTCTCTTTGATTGCTGCAGTACACCGCCTGCCCATCTCTGTAGGCACATTTAAGAATTTCTTACCTTGTGAGTGTTCCCAAGACAATTTATGTATTTTGACTCTTCCCATTGCTTTTGTAAGAAACATGATAAATGCCTATCGATTCAGCGATCCTGGGAAATTAAGTCCCAGTATAATGAGGATAAAAGTATTAACGTACGGGTACCATCTTCAGTCATCCTGACCTCCTAGGAGGAGAGGCTATTACTTTTTTATTTAGATAGTTAAAAAACAAAATTTGAGTAAATGTTAATGATCTTATTGGGTTTTTTTTTCAGTCATTCATGAATCAGGCAGCATCCAATCTAGCAGACAGAAAGGAGCTGGACAAAATGAAAGACTTTTATAGGCAGAAGGGAGGGAGAACAAGGAAGTTATATCAGGCAAAAAAGCAGGTTGATTATTGCAAGATTACTTACCCTATAGGAACGGTAGGTGTCTATCAGGCAGATTACTTAACTAGCACTTATCAGGTGATTCCTGATTGACTGGTTTAAGGTACCACTTCTGGGAAAGCCAAAAAGATAATTAAGTTTTGTTTTGGTGATGTGGGACTTAGCATAATTGACTTCATTTTGGACCTGTTGTCTTGTTTTTAACAAGATCTAAATCAGTAAAGTTGATTGATTTTTTTTGAATTGGGTAAAGATTTCTCATATGAGGCTTCAGCGTATATTTCTACATATTTTGACTTTCTAAAGCACTACTATTTCTCCCCACCTTCAATGATTAACATGGTTCCAATCTCAACAAATTACAAGCCACTTACAAATACATCCCTAACTATATGCCAAATTCCAGCCAATTAATGTATTTCTATGAAGCAGTGTCATCAGCTTTCCATTATTTGAAGTTATGGGGAGACTTTGTATTCATTGAAGAGGTATTATGGATTGATTACTATACTAAGAGAACTGCTTTAGGTTTAGGGACTATCACAGTGAACACTGACAATATCCCTACAATTTTGCAACTTCAAGTTCAGTAGAGGAAGAGAGGAAATGAATGTTTCATTTTAAATAGAACAATATAAAAATAAAGCAAGGCAAATTTAATTTCCTTGACATGAATTACTGAAAAATATACCTAATTGTTGAAATACATAAAACTAGCCTCAGTTTGTAGTGATGAGATCTTCACTGAGCTCAGTACCTTTGAAAAGACACAAAGCTATGGTCCTTATATTTTAACAGCACCATTCTGCAGACCTATAGTTACATTGTAAGAGGAACATTGTCATCTGGGATATTGAGGATAAAATGAAATTTCTGTGACTCAGGATTTGTCAGAAATATGTTTTAACTATCCCTCATGAGCCCCTGTGCAGTGTGTGAGACATCTTGGCATATTTCATGGAGTTAATTGTCCTAGACCTAGCTTCCTACATTGGGGATAAGTGGGTTAAAGCAGTGCGGTTGGGGTTTAAGTGGAAAGAGGGAGAAAATAAGCAAGAAAGGAAGAGAAAGATGAGAAACAATTGATTGTACATACAAGACTGGAGAGCCCCAGTAAGGTTCCTCAATTTATTCTATTTTTTATTATTTATTTATTTATTTATTTTTTAAATTTTATTTTTATTCTTTGCCCAAGGGGTACAGGTCTGTGAATCATCAGGCTTACATCTTTCACAGCACTCACCAAAGCACAAACCCTCCCCAATGTCCATAACCCATCCACCCTATCCCTACCCTCCCACCCCCCAGTAACCCT
>LNAC01001138.1:0-172685 GCA_002007465.1 Ailurus styani
TGGGTGAATTCCTGGGACCTGATGATAATTGGTCTCCTACTCCTCCGCCATCTTGCCCACCTCTCGCCTTACTTCCTTTTAAAGGAGAATGGTGTTTAGAAATAAAAATGTGGGGCGAGGTATCCACATTAATATTCTAGTGTTATTGGAATGTCATTGCTCCCGACTTCTCTCAATGGCTAGAGCTAAGGAACACAAACACATGTAGTCTACTCAGGCTTCAACAGCCTGCGCTGAGCTGCGAGGTCAATCTCCTTATTTGCTCCTGCTCTACCATCCTGCCTTCCCACTCTTGCCATCTGCCCAAACTACAGCTAGATCCTGTCAGAACCTAATATCCTAATATCCTTCACCAGGCTGCTGTCACTGTCTCTCCACACAGTCACCCTCCTCACCCCACTGACACGGCCCCTTTCTCCCCAATTCCCCGTCAGGGCTCCCACACCCTGGAATTCCACCTATCATGCTCAGCCTCTTTAAATAACTTTTGAATTATGCAGGATGGAAGACAGGAAAGCAGAGATTGTCTCAGGGCCAACTTCTCCATGAGGCATAGTAGACACAGTTCTCAGGCTCTCCGAGGCTCACAACAATGTTGTGACTTTAATTTCTTTTAAATTCAGAAGAAGTTATGAACATAATAATGGACCCAATGTGAATTAAATTTATTTTTATATCAATGCAAAATAAAATGTTCAATTAATTTTTTAAAAGTATGAAAGAGAATTTATTTAGCTTTGTGAGGCTTTGTGAGGTTTTACTTTCATGATAATACATAACCTTACATACTGTAAGACCCCATTAGAATTTCATAAAGTGCCCTAATAAGGTAAATATTCAGGTTGATTTTATGAGGCTTTCAGACATTAAATTTGAGACGGTTAAAGGTTATCAGAATTGGCATACATGATGGCAGTCTAAAGAGTAAAAATAATCAAATAAGACTTAGTGCCCTTAATAACATAAGAGATTGCGATTTCTAGTCAAACGTCTATTCTTGTGTTACATTCATTTCGGTCTCTTATTTTCCATTTTATACTCTGCTGTTTTCTTCTGAATATAGGTAAAATAATCTTTTGTGTTAATTCCCACTTTTAATAACACAAAGTCAGCTGGCTTACCGTGGCTATACTTTTATCATTTAGCGTAGGATATGCTTTTTAAACTAGTTATACTCTAGTAACTTTGTGAATGAAAAAATTTTAAGAAAGCTAAGAACAAATAGTGGAGTCATTCTCTCACTGGTCCTCATTATTGAAAATCACTTCCCAAAAGCAGCAGTTCTGGCTGATAAATCTTTCCGTGTCTAAACAGAAACTGAAAGAGAAGTGAAATTATGGGAGCCCTATGATAGTTTACTAGATTTTGTGTGCTCTTAATAGCTCAACACTGGTCACACTTTGATAATCAAGAGTAAAGTAATAGGCTAACATTGGAAAATGTGTACTTTAATAAGTAAATGAACAATTAGGTAAGCTTGAGGAGAAGCTGACTAAGTTACATATGTTAGGAGATGCAAGTGTCCATCTAAATTTTCTATATTTCATTTTTTAACAGAATGTTTATTCAAGTTGTTTAATGTATAATTTCTCATGTGCCAGTTTGGAAGTCCTTTATTGTAAAGACTCTACTTTTGTCAGATGACAAATAGCAGCCGCAGTGTCAGTGATTACTCTGGGCCTCCACGTTGGATAAATTCCATTTCTTCTTGAGACACAAGTTTCCTTCTGTATTTCTGTCCTGAGGCACTGTTTTAATTATTTCTGCAGTGTCTGATGGACCCTGAAACACCAGCCACGCTGGTGATTTACTCCTCTCAGAATGCTGTGAAGTTGAAGAAGAGTGAGGTGGTAGTTGCGTTGATCTCAAAACTTCTGATATGTTGGGCTTAGGGTTTTCTCTTCTGCCAGGGAACCTCATTAATGGAGTATGTGACTTGACTACCTAAACGACCCTGCTGGCATGTGCCATCTCACTGCCCCTCATGACCCAAATGAATTTGTATGGAGGAAGGGAAGTATCAAGGCCTCATGAAAGTTGCAAAGCAGACTTGTTGTCTTGATTAATTTTGTAGGTCCGGTTCCTTGTAGAGTTTCTGGAACATAATATAAGCTCAATAGATGTGAAATGATCCAATGATTAAGCGGCCAAGCATTGGGGCTTATGTTCCTTGTTTTTTCCATGGCAGCCAAGAACAAAGCAGAAAAAAAAAATCATATTTGTTGATGGCTTGTCTACCAGAATGAGTGTTTGCTTTCCTCTAGTAGTTTGAAGCTATCTATATATTTATTCATTAATTCAAGTATCTACTGACTCCCTATTTTGCACATGGCTGTGTTCCCTTTGTGCTTCAGTATGGGATCGTGGAATGTCTGCTTTAGTCTTAGGAGAGAAGGGTGTATCTCTAACAACAAAGTCCTGAACTAACCAGCCAGTGTGGGAACGGAACTGACTCCACCTCCCCAGCAGAGGCCTCCAATGCACAGGGTTGCAAGTCAGAAATGTGCTGAGACAATCCATCAGCTCCAGTAATACATGTCCTTACTCCACGCAGCCTTTTCCACACTGCTGACATGAGCCAAACTCATCTTTTCTCAGTATGAGTCACCATTAAAAATGCACATGTCGTCCAAACTGGCTTAGTTCCTAGTGCTGTCAGTTGCTTTTTAAACAATAATCAAATCAAGTCAAAGGCTCATGTTGAGCACTTGGTTTTATTGATGCTGTACAATGTGCGATGGATGAGGTATTGGGGGCCAGAATTGTTTACCATCAACAATTTTTATTGAAAACTTTCTTATTCCAATCTAACTAACTTAAATGAGTCATAATTCAGAAGGTGGATAAAGTTAAAATTTCCTCTGTGCTGTCTATGAAAAGTACTTGACAAACACAATAATAACATAGACATGATTGTATAAGGAATAGTCAATATACTTAGAATAACACATAATTTTCAAGTACCCTCAAGTACTTTGGCATAAAATCTTCCATTCAAATCTTTACTGTATTCTAGGTCAGCTGTTGGCAAACTGTGGCCTGAAGGCCACATCCAGGCTCCTCTCCACCTTTTTAATGGCCTGTATACTAAGTATTTAAAAAAATTTTTTTAAAGGATTTTATTTATCTGACAGAAAGATAGAGGATGCACAAGTAGGCAGAACAGCAGGCAAAGGGGAGGGAGAAGCAGGCTCTCTGCTGAGCAGAGAGCCCGATGCGGGGCTCAATCCCAGGACCCCAGGATCATGATCTGAGCTGAAGGCAGCCGCTTAACTGATGGAGCCGCCCAGGCGCCCTTTAAATGTTTTTAAGTGGTTGAAAAAAATAGAAAGAAGAATATTCTGTAATATGTGAAGATTATATACTTCACATATACTTCATTGAAACTCAAGTTTCAATGTCCATAAGTAAAGTTTTATTCTACTCAGCTACACCCATTTGCTTATGTATTATCTGTGGCTACCTCCGAATGATGAAGGGCAGAGTAATTTAGTTGCAACAGACGCTGTATGGCTCCCAAAGCCAGAAATATTTGCCATCTGAAACTGTACAGAAGAGTTTACCTTCCCCAGTGCGAGGTCCTGGAGACACATCGGTGAACAAAACAGATCCCTGAGTTGGAGGAGGTCATCAAGAGGGCGTGACTGCCAGCTGGCCTGTGAGCTAGAGCCAGGAGATGGGAGGCTTCTTAGTCCCTCCCTGTCCTTGGAATGTGCTTTTCCAAGGCCCATTCCCATGGTCAGAGCTGGATCAAGGACCCAACCTTAAAAAAGTAATGTGTTGTTGAGACCATTTGGACTGTGTATGTGATGGAACCCTGTTGAGGCCTCTAAATAAACTTCTAAGATTCTGGCAGGTGGGTATGAAGATCTACTCATCTTGCTGTCACCTGAGACAAGCCTTGTATGTGAACGCCCTTTCGTGTTAAACATGCCACCTACCAATCCCAAGTGGACTGTCTCTTTCCTTGTATGGGGGCCAGGTTTGCATTTCACCCAGAGAACTCCCAAGGTTCCAAACCAATACCCTGCCCTCAGGAAACTTACCTTTAAGTACATTTAAACTTACACTTAAGACAGTAAACATTATATGTAATATATTAGAAGATGATCAATGTGATGGATATTAGAAGATGATCAATGTGATGGGGAAAAAAGGTAGACTAGGGTAATGGGTATGGAGCTTTTGGCAGCAGAAGGAGGATGTTACAGTTTTGAAGAGAGCAATCAGGATAGAACCTCATTTAAAGGTGGTACTTGGGGGTGCCTGGGTGGCTCAGTGGGTTAAGCCTCTGCCTTCAGCTCAGGTCATGATCCCAGGGTCCCGGGATTGAGCCCCGCATGGGGATCTATGCTCAGTGGGGAGACTGCTTCCCCCCTCCCTCTGCCTGCCTCTCTGCCTACTTGCAATCTCTCTCTCTCTGTCAAAGAAATAAAATCTTTAAAAAAAAAAAGGTGGTACTTGAAGAAAGGCTTGAGACAGGTGAAGGAGTGAGCCAATGTGGGTGTCTCGGGGAAAAGCATTCTAGGCAGAATATGGCCCCTCCTCACAGTGCTGTTGTGTAGATTAAGTGAATAATGTATTTGACAAAAATAGTACCTGGAAAATGGTGAATTCTCAAAAAACAGCTCTTTTTTTTTTTTTAATACCAGCTGGCTATACTGCTACTTTCCTCTTTGCAGGAGCCTGCTTCCCTGAGTAACTCTCAATAGGCCATCACTGTAGCAGAGAAAGGCTTTCCCGAGCACAGGGGATCTTGATAGCATAGCTTTATCTGTCCCAGGATTAGCTTTTATCCCTGCATCTTAGCTTCCAGCGACAGAGCTGTCTTTGGAGGATCATGGGCTCAGGACAGATCATATCTGTGGTCTGCATAATTATAAATACAGATTGCAGAGTTTGTGATCACACACAGACGAAGGGACTTGCCTCACCATCACACAATTAGTCAGCAGCAAAGCTTCGATAGGCGTGGGGTCTTTTGCTACCAAATCTAGTGTTCTGTTTCTGGTCTGCACGCTTTGTCCTGCACCAAATCTATTTTCATGCAGCTTATTTCTTCCAGTAAATTTTCAAGTACCTCTGTGCAGGGACCATGTCTTACTCATTTTTATTTTCCCCTTCAGGATCAGGCACTAAACAAACAAAAAAACCCCCAAACCATTGAAATAATACTCAGTACTTGAACTTGTTTGGTACCATTGCAAATCTTAACCATTATATGTGTAAGTCTGCCTGAAAATGTCACCGTGGAACTGCCTGTGCTTTGTTCCCTGTGTTTGTATGAAGCATGGGGAGGTAAACTGTCCTACAAATTAGGGAGCTCCTAGGAAAGATCCCAGACATTTACATTTTCAACCTTTTTCATGTTGCTAAATATCATATGAGGATCGTGAAGCATAAACACGATCTGGGCTTTGATGAGCTCTGTCAGGCTAGCAGCAGTGTTAGGCTGCTAGATAACAGATGGCATTTCCAGGGCCAAAAAATTGGGCAGGTGTTGCAGAACAAACACTTCCTTTTCCTTTGCCTTAGTCCAGAGTGGTTCTCAAAGTGTGGTTTATGAACCAGTGGCACCAGCATCACCTGATGCTTGTTGGCAATGAGAACTCTCAGGCCTCACCTTGAACTCACTGAATTTGAAACTCTGAGTGTGGGGCCGAGCAATCTATGTTGAAATAACACTCCAGCTGATTTTGAGGCATGCTAAAGCTTGAAAGTCCCTGGACACTCTTTATGGATCTCTGGCCAGGACTCACCCTGCTCTGCCAAATGCCTAGGCAATATGTTGGGTAAGCAAAGAGACCCTTTTATAAAACTTAGTGATAACCTCAAGGCAGGAAACTCTTTCTGGGGAAAGTTGAAATTGTATCACATTTCCAGTAGGTTTAACATATTCCCTCTGACTGATGAAGGTGGGAAACACATTGGCATGAGGAATAACCTAGATTAGGTGTTGAAATAAAGGAAGCTTTTAAATCCTAAAATTTTAACTCTGGTTGGGCTTTGGCTTTGACTACATATGTACACCAGCTGGGCCATGACCGGAGCACTATGGAATCTGGAAGCTCTGCTCTGATTTGAGCAGGTCATTTGAAAAATTCTCTTGTGAAAAAGCAGAAGGCCAATTAATGGTAAGTGGCTTCTCCAGAGTCCTAGCAGATCAGCCTGTAGGAAGCCCACATATTAATCATCCCAACCTTGTAGGTTTGCAGATGTGGTATACTTTTGGCTGAGATACGGTAGAATAACCTAAGAATGCATCCTTGACTCTGGATAAAAGACTCTACAAATCCCCCCCCCCAATATATAAAATATCCGAGTACAGAAATGAAGCATAGAATTTGAGACAGATAGTTAAAAATACCTTTGTAAAGAAGACATGGATTTTCAAAACCATATTAACAAGACAAGTGCTAAGGAACAGGAAGAAGATGACAGAGAGCTCTACGCAGAACCAACTTTCTATCAGCAATGTTACAAGGCAAAAATAACGGTGATCTGTCTGACAAATGGTTGGTCATAAAATATGACATTATCAACCTTTTTTTGAAAAATGTATTTATTTTTAGTAAATCTCTTCCTGGCACGTTAGGAGGACTTGCCTAAACACAGTTCAGCTTCAGTGATAAACTAACAATAGCACGAGGCCAGCTTGATTAGCAAGATCTTTGAAAACAGACACATAAAACAACCACTTCAGTGACATCTGCCTCAGCTCAGTATTTTACAACATCTCACCAATCTCATTCATATGGTTTTAGAAGTCATTCTGAAGTTTCTTGCCTGGAACGTCAAAAGAAGCCGTATCAGTCAGTAGGCCGGGGGAGAGGCCGAGGTTAGTGGATGGTATACGGCATCATAGTCCAAGTGGAGGGGACAGTGTGACAAATAATTGTTGACTCTGTGGTGAAATGATCTGACCAGTGTTTTCAGACTGGCAAGCTTTCCCATCCAGTGTGCTCTGGATACTCAAGTGCACAAAATGAGTTGTAAGGATCGCTTGTGACATTGCAAAAATAACAGTGAGGAGACAGGGCAGGGCCCTTGATGGTTAAGGAAGCAGCAGACACGGTGATTTGTGCTTTACATGGGGGAAGAAGAAAGTCCTTGAATTTTCCTTTTTAAAAATAACTCTGAGACTGAATGGAATTTGTTTATGTTTATCTGTCTCATTAGTCCACGAACTTCTTGAGACTAGGTTCTGTCTTTTTTTTTAAAGATTTTATTTATTTATTTGACAGAGAGGGAGAGAGATCACAAGTAGGCAGAGAGGCAGGCAGAGGGAGAGGAGGAAGCAGGCTCCCTGCTGAGCAGAGGATCCTGATTCAGGACTCGATCCCAGGACCCTGAGATCACGACCTGAGCCGAAGGCAGAGGCTTAACCCACTGAGCCACCCAGGTGCCCCAAGGTTCTGTCTTTTTAAGAAATCTTTTTATCTCAAACACCTAACACAGTGCCCATTGAATAAATGTTTATTCCAATGACCAGGCACAAACTAATTGTAAAAGACGAAATTCATATATTCATTCTGCTCAACAGATGTTTTGGAGCCACTATTATGTGCTGGGTTTTGGGCACTCAGGTGAACTAGAAATGCCACAGTCTTCATGTGGTTCACAGTTTAGAAGAGGAGAGGGACATTGTTACAGACGGGCTAACAGAGGCTTAGCAAGAGAAAAGGGAAGGGAATGGCCAGTTTTATCCTGGGGGTGGGTAGGGAAGCAGAGGTGCTGCTTTAACTGGGTTTCTTCTTAAAGCTTCACTTAAAAACAGTACACACATAGTATACATGTATGCTGAACGTGCAGCTTCGTGAAGTTCGGCAGGTTGAACACATCACATATACCAGTACCCCAGAAACATCTCATTTCCCTCCTGTTCACTAGTCTTCTCCTGAAATTAACACCCCTTGGACTTCAAACAGCATAAAATATTTGTGCCTACAACCAGTGCCGTAAGTGACAGAAATCACACATGTGCTCTGCGGTGTGCCTGGTTTCCTTCACCAAACATGGCTGTGAGATTCATCTACATTTTTGGGTATTGGGGAGGATCATTCAGTCTCCTTGTTGTGTAATGTTCCATGGTATGAACATTCATTCATTCGTTCATTCATTCATTCATTCATCTTTCGTGGTGTTTGATGGACATTTTCAGTCTTTGTTACAAATAGTGGTTATGAGCCTGGGTGGGTCAGTCTTTAAGCGTCTGGCTTTGGCTCGGGTCATGATCCCAGGGTCCTGGGATTGAGCCCCACGTCGGGCTTCGTGCTTGGCAGGGATCCTGTTTCTCCCTCTCTAGCTCCCCCATGGTTGCATTCCCTCTCTCGCTATCTCTCTCTGTCATAAATAAATAAAATCTTAAAAAAATAGTGGTTATGAAATTCTAGTACATGTGCTTTAGTGAAAATATGTATGCATTTCTGTTGAGTATATGCCTAAGGGGTGTAATTGCTGGTCCGTACGGTATGTTCAACTTTAGTAGACACTTCCAGTTTTCCAAAGCGATTGCACTAATTTATACCACAAGTGGTAGTATATGAAGGTTTGGTGGCTCCACTTCCTTGCCAACACTTGCTAGTCTTTGTCTTTTTATTTCAGCCATCCCGTGGCCAGTCACACTGCAGTTCAGCAGATTTTTGAAAGATGTGTTGTGTGTTATCAGGCAAACGGAGTGGCAGAGGGTTTTCTGGGGAGGATCAGAAAGGGTGCTCAGGAAAGGGGGGCCCGTGGGAGTTTTCAGGTGGGAACCTCATTTAGTTACATAAACTGCAGGTAAGTCAAAGACACAAATAATATGTCCCCAAAGTATTGTTTGTAGTAGAAATTTACAGTAAAGTTTGTAGTAGAAATAGACTATGAGACAGGCAATTTGCCCTCGGCTGGTGAGTCCAGCACAGTCTATATAGGCTTGCAGCTCTGAAAGGAATAAGAAATGGCATCCCTAACGGGAGACTCTGAGACATTAGTGGCTTGTGTGTAAGTATAGGTAAAAACAACTGATAACAATAAAAAGTGATGCTCCAGTCGGTCCTCACCTACTAGATGTCTTCGTCTCTGAAGTGGGGAGGGGATGTACAGCAGAGCTCCTCCAGAGGGCTCCTGGCATCTAGCAAACTGCTCTGTAATGTGGCTGTGTCTCCTAGCTGTCTACCACATGAGTAATCCTTCCCATGACTCTTAGTAAGAGAACCCCAGTCTTATTCCGGGAGGAGAGGTCAGTATGTCAGTTAGAGACCATATGTCCCGTCTCCTTGCAGCTAAGTTCTGGCCACATGAAATGTCAATGTAAATATTGTATGCCACTTCTGGATACTGTCCTTAGGGAGAAGATATATGCTTCTTTCTCTCTTTTCTTTCCTGGTGGCTTAAAAGGGGATGTGATGACTGGAGCCTGAGCAGCCACCTTGGACCATTAGGTGGAGGCCACATGCTGACGATGGCAGAAGGAAGCTGAATGCCTGATTTCGTAAAGCAGCCCTACCATCCCTAGACTTCCCACTTCTGGATTTCTTTTTACATGAGAGAGAAATAAATTTCTATCTTGTTTAAGTCAGGTTTTTTTGGTGCATGTGTGTGCGCTCTCTCTCTCTTTCTGTTACATGTAGCCCAATCTAATACTAACCAAAGACTGTGTATTGGGAAGAGGAAAGCTCTGCCTAAAAACCAGTGTGTGAGAAGAAAGGACATGAGGTTTTAAGTATAAGCACTTCCTGGTAGTTCTCTGTAATACCATAGACATTGGGTTTGTATGGATTCTGATATGCTGCAAATAAGCCTTTGTTGAATTGAATTGAACTGTTGCTTTAATCAATATAAGAAAGTAAATGTATTACTTTCCTACTGCTGTTGTAACAAGTTACCACAGACATGGTGCCTCAAAACAATTTTATTATCTTACGGTTCTGGAGGACTGAAATCTGAACTCAGCTCCACTGGGCTAAAATGAAGGTGCCAGTAGGCCTGTGTGTCTTCTGCAGACTCTAGGAGAGAATTCATTTCCTTGCCTTTTCTACCTTCTAGAATCTAGTCACATGCCTCGGCTCATGGCCATACATCTCTCTACCTTTGCTTCTATCATCACACCTCCTTCTCTCTACCTTTGCTTCTATCATCACACCTCCTTCTCTCTACCGTTGCTTCTATCATCACACCTCCTTCTCTCTCTCTTACCCTCCCACCTCCCTCTTATTAAGGACCCTTATGATAATGCAGGATAGTCTCCCCATCTCAAGACCCTTAACTTAATCACACCCGCAAAGTAACATACTCACAAGTTCTTGGGATCAGGACAAGCACATCTTTTGGGGAGCCCTTATTTGTCCAACCCATGTTATAGCCCCAGCTTCTCAACAGTATGAATCATTCTTATTTACGTGTGTCAGGTGCTAGGCAGAACGGTGTGGTGGAAGGAAGACTGCTTCTCAGTGAGCACACCTGAGTCCCAGAGCTGCTTCTGTGTCGCTGTGAGGTCTTGGGAAAGTCATTCAAACACTCTTGGCTCTTGCTTTTTTTTTCTTTTTAAAAGACTTTATTTATTTATTTGTCAGACAAAGAGCACAAGCAAAGGGAGTGGCAGGCAGAGGGAGAAGCAGGCAGAGGGAGAAGGAGGCTCCCAGCTGAGCGAGGAGCCCAATGGGGGGCTCGATCCTGGGACCCTGGGATCATGACCTGAGCCAAAGGCAGATGCTTAACCCACTGAGCCACCCAGGCTCTTGTTTCTTACTTCATAAAATGAGGTTATTGGACTATACCAGGGAAGGAAATACCTGGTGAGGAGCCTACTGTCAGCTCTTCCTCCTACACTGTCAACAGAGATGACTTCTTCTCTTGTGAGCTTGTTCCCTGTCTTTCAGACAGCCCTTACCAGGTAGCCAGAAGGGATACTGAGATGAAATCTACTTTCTCTCTCTGAACAAGATCATCTCAGGCTTGTGACCTAAGCTATGAAAACACATACAGAGCTAAAACTCAACTAGCCTCATCCTGGATCACTGAATACCCAAAGCCAATTGATTCCCTTTCTTTTCCATATATTTTTCCTCCCAATTTGTTTTTTGACCTATTAACTTGTATAAGGTTACTGTTTCTTACTTCCATACTTTTCCTTTGAAGGGAGCAGTAAGAGACATAGAAGTTCTGAAAGGTCTTCTACCTATTTTGTCAATTACGTATAAATGAGAGTCGCCCACACAGAGCCCCTGCCCTGCAACCACAGCCAAGACCCCAGGCATGACCAGACTGCGCTCGTGCTGATAGCTCATACTTACACCTACACCTGCACCTTATAGCCATACCTATACTTACTTCAACCCCAACACTAACACACACACCTATATTTACACTTACACTGAAAAGCTCATGTCCTCCTTTTTTACCCACTGATTTCCAGATAGAGGTCGCCTCTGAATGATATACAGAGAACACTGTAGCAAGCTCTACTGTCTATTGCCAGATTTGTAAGCAAAAAGAGAATTCTCTCAAAAACAAAGACAAAACAAAAACCAGTCATGACCAGACATGTGAAACATCTCACCGAGAGGAGGTACAAAACATTAAAGACATACAGCTTGGACCACGAGAAAAGCTGCAAGACAGGATGTGAACTCCCTTCTACTGGAAAGAGTGTAATGTAGAAAAATAAAAACAAAAACAAAACAAAACAAAACAAAAAAACCCCCACCAAAAACAAACCCCAAAACCCAACAACAACAACATGTGAGACTTGCTCACCAGGGGCAGTCAGGTAGACAAACCTCAGAATAGTCAAAAGGTCCAATTGTCTAGAATATCTAGCCTCTGGAATGCATGAAGAGTGAGAGGCCAATGTTCTATTGAAGCGATTGTCCCTTTTCAGAACCTGCTTAAACTTGTTGAAACCTTAGTCTTTCAACATTATTTTTGGTAAGATTTTCCAGAGGAGAGATACTCTTTCTGCTTATTCTAATAGCTCTTCTCATCAAAGTGGGATTTTGGATTGCTTCATTTCATAACCACAGGTCACAGAGGAAGCTTCTCCTGATATCTGAGTTCCTCACTGGAGATTTTTGGTAGAGGCACAGAGAGGCACTCTGGAATGGGCCATCTTACCTGAAGAGCTAATGCATCCCTCGCCTTACACTGGGTGAATGTTTACCCTCACAGAAGCCTGTTTTATTTTCCACACAAAACTTATTGACAGCTGAAATGATTTTATCTTCTTGTGTACCTTTGGGGTGGCCCCCTGTGGGTGATGAGTGGGGGCGCTGATCTACATTGCAGGCTCATTTTCTTTGGCCCACAGAGGGATGTATACCAGTTTTGAATCTGAATGTTTTTAGGCACAAACTCTCCAGCTCAACAATCACCACTCCTTCCTGTCTCACGCTTGGTTCTTCACACATCTGTGTTCTCCGCTTTGTGCAGGAAGGCAAGTGAGTGTGGGAAATGTGGCTTCCATACAGAGAACATCTGTGGAACCTGTGACTCTGTGGAGGGGGGACGTCCTATGTACTCCAGCATGTATGACGACAAACATTCAACAAGTATGTGTTCACTGGGGGATAAAGTCAGAGGCTTTATTTTTGGCTTCTTCCAACTTGTAAGTCAAAGGGGAAGCATCTTACTCCTCTCATGCTTTCACTTTCTCACCTGTAGGAAGATCGAGAGGTTTAATATATGTGGAATTGGGAGGGAAATGAGCAGAGGCCTTGTTAAGATTCTTTTCAGATCCCTGATCGATACCACATGATGAGGAACTTCCGTGTAGGTGGACTTTTGCAGAGAATGGAGCTGCTTTCTTAGATGGGGAATGAAGTTTTACAAGTCTCAATAGGTAAGGCTCCTTCCGTGAAAGATGAAGTCATGAAGAGTCAGTCAGCATGGTAAGCAAAATAATGCTCCCCAACCTCCAAAGACATCCATGTCCCAATGCCTCAAATCTGTGAATATGTTACCTGACATGGCAACAGGGACTTTATAGATGTGATTAATTTAGATCAGGAGATTATGCTAGATTAACCACTCAGGTGGGCCCAATCTAATCAAAACGATCCTTATATAGGAAAGGGGGAGGCAGGCGAGTCGGAGTCCGGGAAGGTTATATGATGGCAAAAGCAGAGGTCAGTGATGCCACTGCAGGAATGGGCCATAAGCCAGGGGATGCGAATGGACTGTAAAAGCTGGAAAAGGCAAGAAACAGATTTTCCCCTAGAGCCTTGAGTGGGAATGCAGCCCTGTCTACACCTGGATTGCAGCCCCATGAGACACGTGTCAGACTTCTGACCTTCAGAACTATAAGATAATAAGTTTGTGCTCTTCTAAGGCACTAAACTTATGGTAATTTGCTATAGTAGCAATAGGACACTAACACAGTAAGTCCATACTTATTGAGAATCTATTGTGAATCAGAAATGGTGCTCTATTCCCAAAATAAAAAGTAGACATGGTCATTAAATATATTTTAGTAGGATAAGAAAATATTAAAGAAATGTTTATAAACAGCAGTTGAACAATGAGAAGTGTGAGAAATCCTACAACAGAAATTTGGGATGTATAAGACCATTAAGCAAAAAGAAACATAGCCTAGTTTGGGGTGACTAGAAAGGGATACTTAGGTTGAGATCTGAATAATGGGTAGTAATTAGCTATGAGAAGAGACGAGGTAAGAGTGTTCCAGGGAGAAGGAACAGGATGGGTGAAGGCCCAGAGTGAACATGGAACATTCAGGGGGAAGGAAGATCCAGTAACACTGGCATGCTCAGGAAGTGGGGAAGAGGAGGAGATGAGGCTGGGGAAGAAGGTCGTTCCAGTTACTGTAAGGTTTTGATAAGTACATTAAGCTCCCGCTAAGATTTTGGACTCTGCAGAGAAGGACAAATACCATATGATTTCAGTCACGTGGACTTAAGACAGAAGAAAAAAATGAGCAAAAGGGAAAAGAGAGAGAGAGAGAGAAACAAACCAAGAAACACTCTTAACTACAGAGAACACGCTGATGGTTTCCAGAGGGGAGGTGGGTGGGCGGAGGGGTGAAATAGGTGATGGGGACGAAGGAGTGTATGGAAGTGGTGAGTCACTGTGCTGTGCACCTGCAAGGAATACAACACTGTATCTTAACTAACTTGAATTGAAATAAAAACTTACAAAAACGAAGACATTGGGCTCCGTTTTTCAAAACCGTAAGTTTTCCCCAGGGCAGCGAGGTGACAGAACTAGACTTTCAGTCCAGCCTGCAGGTAGGTGGAGAATCACTCCAGCAGACACTCTTCGAGCTTATCCATACCCTCATCTCCTCTCTTCTCCCAGGAACAGGAGGATGTTCCACTTCCCTCTCTCTTTGCAGGTAGGTGGGGCCACTTGACTACTTCTGGCCAATGAGCTGTGAGCCAAAGCAACGTGTTCTTTCTAGATTGACACATTCAGACGTCAGTGTGAGACCCTCCAGCATTCTTTTTCTCTGTTGTGTCACCCAGGGAGGGTGCAAGTTTAGATGCTGCAGCTGAAGGATGGCAGAGGCATCAGGAATCTGGACTGCCGGGCCCTGCCTGGGGGTCTTGCCCCGAAGTCTCCTGGACCTGCAGCAAACTTTGAGCTAGACACAAGCGTTCACTGTGTTAAGCCCTTGATGTTTTGGTGTTGTTATTGCACAGCGTTGTTTTCCCTGATTAGTTGAGTCATTTAATATAGTGTCTCCTTGATCATCAGAGTGAACCTGGGGAGCAGTTGAAACAGGCTCTTGGATCCCAACCCAGCCTGTTCTGATATAGGCTCAGGAAGAGTCAGGGAATCTACCAGTGTGTGTCATCATAGGAATTGCTGATTCTACTAGTTTGTCCTGTGCCGGGATTACTGGAACTGGGCACGTGGCCTGGCCTACCTTGCGTGTAGAGTATGGTAGTCAAAAAAAGAAACATTAATGATCACTGTCATCTTGGGAATCCTGGGAAATATTTTGACTTAGTGTATTTAGGACTGTCACAGAAACCACGTGTATTAATTTGCCAGGGTTGCCGTAACAGAGTACCACAGCCTGGGTGGTTTACACTACAGGATTTAATTTTCTCATAGTTCTGGAGGCTAGAAATCTGAGGTGAAGGTGTTAGCTTCCTCTGAGGCCTCTCTCCTTGGCTTGTAGATGGCGTCCTCTCCAGATATCTTCATAGGGGCTTCCTCTGGGTACGCCGGTGTCCTAATCATCTTTCATAAGGGCACAGTCGTACTGGATTCAGGTCTATCCTAAGGGCCCCACTTTATCTTTTTAAAGACTCTATCTCCAAATATAGTCACATTCTGAGGGTTAGGACTTCAACATATAAATCTGGGGGACACCATTCAGCCCATAACACTGACCTTTAAGGAAGCATCTTTATTTTATGAAGCCTGCAGAGAGGAACTTGATCAGAGATGAAGGTGTTAAATTTTTTTCTTTTTATTTGTTTATTTATTTTTAATTTAATTTTTTTTTGTGTTCCAAGATTCATTGTTTATGCACCACACCCAGTGCTCCATGCAATATGTGTCCTCCCTAATACCCAATGCTAGTCTCACCCATTCCCCCGACCTCCCTCCCCTCCATATGAGAAGGTGTTTCTAATTAAGAGAGGAGATACATAATTTATGGGTGATGAGTGTGATTCACATGGGTCACCTACAAGTTAGGTAAATGTGCATTTCCTACAATAATTTTTTTGTTTAGTAAATGTTCTATACAGTGTTTTATCTGCTTCTAGGTTGAAGATTACATTCCAGAGGAAGTTTACAGAGAAATTTTATACTTTATGTTGAATGAATAGCACAAGAATGACTGGAGAGCTCTTGAAAATCTTGGTGTCTTGTTTTTTCTTAGCAAATATATTTTAGCAAATGTATTTTCTTAGCAAATTTATTTATTTATTTATTATTTGCCCCAGGGGTACAGGTCTGTGAATCATCAGGCTTACACCTTTCACAGCACTCACCATAGCACAAACCCTCCCCAATGTCCATAACCCATCCACCCTATCCCTACGCTCCCACCCCCCAGTAACCTTCAGTTTGTTTTGTGAGATTAAGAGTCTCTTATGGCTTGTCTCCTTCCCAATCCCATCTTGCTTCATTTTTTTCTCTCCCTACCCCCCACGAACCCCCGCCCTGCCCCTCAAGTTCCTCATATCAGAGAGATCATATAATAATAGTCTTTCTCTGATGGACTTATTTCACTTAGCATAACGCCATCTGGTTCCATCCATGTTGTTGCAAAGAGCAAGATTTCATTTTTGATGGCTGCATAGTATTCCATTGTATATATACACCATATCTTCTTTATCCATTCATCTGTTGATGGACATCTAGGCTCTTTCCATAGTTTGGCTATTGTGGACATTGCTGTTATAAACATTCGGGTGCACATGCCCCTTCGGGTCACTGCATTTGTATCTTTAGGGTAAATACCCAATAGTGAGATTGCTGGGTCATAGGGTAGCTGTATTTTCAACTTTTTGAGGAACTTCCATACTGTTTTCCAGAGTGGCTGCACAAGCTTGAACAAATATATTTCTTAGCAACAGTGTAGTTTATATTTAAATTCTTGCTTGCATGCATATACTTATATTTTTAACTTTAATTTTAAACAGAGTTTTTGCCCATTTGTCCATTCTCATTGTTTTTTTATGTCCTCCAGGATCTAGAATACAAATATTTTCTCCTGAAACTCTCTTTTATCTTAACAGAGAGGGGAATAACCAGTCTAGTACTTAAAAGATTTTAAGCAAATGTGGATTGTTTACTCCCAAGGTTTATAATTAGTGACCTATCGCATCTTGTAAGCTTAATCAGGGTATCCTCGCCCATGAGAAAAGGAAGACTGGGAACTGAGGAGCCTGATGAAGGCCACTTTGTCAGCTAGAGACAGAGCCAATATTACAGCCTGTGTATTTGAAGGTTTACCCTAGAGCTGTGCTCCAGACACATCACAGCAGAAGAGATTTGTGGCATATTTATAATAAAGTTCAAAAAGTGTGTTGAATACATTTAGGAGTTTCAGCAGATTTTCAATTAAATGTGAGACAGAGTTCTGTTGTAAAACACCAAACAATGAAACAAAAACAAATGAGGGGAGCTTAGAATGCAGAGTTGGAAAGAGTTTTCATTACTTGCTTTTGTTCAGACCCCTGCTGGGAAGAAGACTTGGTCAGTCAGGGGAGGCTAGGTAGTGCTACAGTAACAATTTAAAATCTCGGTGTCCTCACACAGCAGTTTTACTTTCTCTGTAGAGAGTTCCTATTTGCTGAATGATTGCCATCATAATTTCTTTTGAATGAAGTTTCCTTTAACATTTTGAACATTTATTATTTAAAGCTAGTATTTTAAATACTAGCACCTAGTGCTCATCACAAGTGCCATCCTTAATTCCCATCACTATTTCACCCATCGTCCTGGCCACCTCCCCTCCAGTAACCATCAGTTTGTTCTCTAGAGTTAAGAGTCTGGTTATTCATAAGAGACTCCTAATCTCACAAAACAAACTGAGGGTTACTGGGCGGTGGGAGGGTAGGGATAGGGTGGATGGGTTTTGGACATTAGGGAGGGTTTGTGCTTTGGTGAATGCTGTGAAAGATGTAAGCCTGATGATTCACAGACCTGTACCCCTGGGGCAAAGAATAAAAAAATTAAAAAATAAAAAAAATTAAAAAGAAGAAAAAAAAGAGTCTGGTTATTGGTTTATCTCTCTCTCTTTTTTTGCCCTTTTGCTTGTTTGTTTTGTTTCTTAAATTCCACATCTGAGTAAAATCGTATGGTGTTTGTCTTTCTCCGACTGACTTATTTCATTTAGAACATATTTATTATAGTTGCTTTGAATCTATATTTTATAAGTCCAAAATTTGTGACCATTCAGAATCAGTTCCTTTTGATTGATCGATCTATCATCCATTTATTTGAGTGTGGGTCACATTTTTTTTGTACGTCTTTTTTTTTTTGTACTTATGTCTTATAATGTTTGATGGGATAATTAGACATTTTTTTCTATTATTATTATTATTTGCCCCAGGGGTACAGGTCTGTGAATCATCAGGCTTACACATTTCACAGCACTCACCATCGCACAAACCCTCCCCAGACATTTTCATAATATATTGTAGAAACCCTGGATTTGGTTTCATTATCTGATTCTTCTGCTGTGTGCAGCCATTGATTTTTATTTATTATTAGTATGGCTTTCTAATAGTTGCCTTTGTGTCTATATGCCAGTGGTCAGTCAGGTGATATGTCCAATTTTATTTTTTATTTTTTAATTTTTTACAGAGAAGATTTGCTGACCATTTCATGGTGTCATAACTACAAGTCTATCCCAATGTACTTTGAAACAATTTTATCATTTTTACTAGCTTATAGAAATACAATTTTTTATATGTTGTTCTAAATTCATTAGAATTCTAAGTGGACATGCAGTTTCTTTTAGATTTTTCCAAACATAATTTGTGACTAATGGCTGTTTTCAAAATACCTTTTATCTCTTTTTGTTGGTTTACTTCATTGGCTAGTACCTCCAGTATGATATTGGGTTGAAATGCTGGAAGAGTATCTTTGCCTCATTTCCAATATCAGGGGCAAAGTTTTCAGTATTTCCCCACTGAGTTATGTTTGCTCTAGGATTTTTGTTAAGTATTCTTAATTACATTGAGGAATTTCTCTTCTCTTTGGTTTTTAGAAATTTTTAAAAAATTATGAATGAGTTGAATTTCGGCACATGCTTTTTATGGATTCATTGACATTATCATGCTAGTTCTGAACATTAAACATTGCATTATGGAATAAATTCAACTGGTTGATAATGCATTATTTTTTATATGCCTCTTGATTCAATTTGGTCATATTTTGTTTGGAGTTTTTGAATTGATATTCATGAAAAGATTGTAATTTTTTCTTCTCCCCCTTGTGATATCCTTACCATGTTTTTGGCAATAAGATTGTGCTGGCTTTATAAAATCAGTTGAGAGGTGTTTTTATTCTTTCCTATTCTCTGGAAGAGTTTGAATATGTTAGTATTATCTCTTCCTTAAATGTTTGGGAGAATTTATTGGAGTAGGTATGTAGGCCTGAAAATTTCTTTGGGGAAGGGTTTTAAATTACAGATTCAATTTATTTAAATATATATTACTATTCAGATTTTCTCTTTTGTTTCAGTTTTGAAGTTTTGCATTTTTCTAAGACTTGTCGTTTTCTTTTTATTCAATTTTTAAAGTATAGTTGACACACAATGCTCCGTTAGTTTCAGGTGTGCAACATAATGGTCTGACAAGTCTCTATCAGCTACCGTCTGCTACCATACAGTGCTATTACGGCATCATTGACTACACTCCTTGGGCTGTGTCTTTTCTACACATGACTTATTCAGCCCATAACTGGAAGCCTGTGTCTCCCAATCCCCTTCACCCTTTTTGTTCACTCCCCGCATCCCCTTCCCTCTGGTAACCACCAGTTTGCTATCTGGATTTTCATAGAACACTTGTCCTTTTCACCCGAATTTTCAAATTCATTGGCATAAGGTTGTTCCTAACATCTTATGATTTTTAAAAATATTTTATTTATTTTTTCGACAGAGAGAGAGAGCGAGCACAAGCAGGGGAGCGGCAGGCAGAGGCAGAGGGAGAATCAGGCTCTCTGCTGAGGAGGGAGCCTGATGCGGGACTCAGTCCCAGGACCCTGAGATCATGACCTGAGCCGAAGGCAGCTGCTTAACTGACTGTGTCACCAGGTACCCTTTTGCTTATGATGTTAATGTTTGTTGGATCTGTAGTGCTTTCCATTTTCCAGTACTTGATACTAGTAATTTGTTCCTTGTTTCTTTATTATTCTTGATATGGTTATGTAAATTTTATTCAAGTTTTCAAAGAACTAGGTTTTGGTTTTGTTGATTTTTCTCTAGTGTATACTTATATTTTCTCTATTGTACCTTTATTCACATTTGTTGATCTTTGTTTTTATCTTTACTATTTTTCTTTTACTTGATATGGATTTGGTATGTCTTTGTTTTTCTAGCTTTTTGAAATAGATTATGACTCTCTTGTCTTTCTCCTTTGTTACACGTTTAAAGCTGTTTTAATCTCAGTACTGCTTAGTTGCATCCCCTCGATTTAAGAGTCATTGCTTGACGTTCACTCTCAAGGTTGTGCCTTAGACCAGTGATTTTCAGCTTGGGTGATTTTACTGCTGCTACCCCTACCCTCAGGAATGTTTGCCAATGTCTGAACACATTTTTGGTTGTCAAAGCATGGGGAGGGGAGCTACTAGCATCTGGCAGGTAGAGACTAGGGCCGTTGCTAAAAATTCTACAATATACAGGACACCTCCTCACAACACAGAAGTATCTGTCAATAGTGCTGAGGTTGAGAAGCCTTGTGGACTTAAATCTGTTTATTAATCATAAGTGTCCCCCCAACCCCATAATATCCTCCACATGACTTGTTTCTTTCCTTCTTTTGGGTTCCCAAGATGCCGTCCCTAATCACCCTATACAGGTAGCTCTAAATCATGCTCTATAATCTCTATTATATTTTCCTTCATGCACATTATGCATGTTCTCATATGATGTACATATTATAAGTATTTATATAAATATATAAATATCATATATGACCATATATAAGTAATGTTTATTTATTTTTGCTTGACTCCTCCACTAGAATAGGAGAATTCTGTTTTGTTTTTAACCTCCTTTTCCCAATCTCTAGAACAATGCTGCATGGGTCGAATGAGTTAGTATTTTTTCCATGATGGATTCCAATCATTGCATTGTTGCATTGGAATAAGCGTCATTTCCAGTTTGAGGCACTGATAGTACAGTGATAAATAAGGCAGATGTCATGTCAGGGGAAATACAAATATAATAAAGGAACTACTGAATTTTTCCTGGTGCAAGAAGGGAGACTCCTCTCCCTTAGTGCATTTACTTAAAGAAAATTGTAATTTTGAGTTCTTTCTCTGCCCATTTGAGATGTCTATAAACCTTTTTAAAAGCTAACTAAGCCTCTAGCCAGCTTCGTAAACTACAAATCTTTTCCAAAACTTGGCAGCCATCCTTTTGAAATGCAATCAAGGAAGAGAGCACCTGCATCTCCCAGTCTCTGGGAATGGGTAGGAGCCCAACTTTGGTAGGCGTGTGACCTCATGTGACTAATCTGCCTCTCGTCATAGTAAGACATTTATGTTACCTTTTTTTCCTTTTGTTTGTTTTTTAAAGATTGTATTTATTTGACAGAGAGAGACACAGCAATAGAGGGAACACAAGCAGGGGGAGTGGGATCAAAGGGATCCACACTCCGATTGTGTGTCTCTCTCTCTCTGACCCCCAAATTTCTCCTGTAACAGATGTGGCTGAAATTTTATCTACCATGTAAATATTCAGTATTGGAAAATATGCTTGCAGCTCTACAGGCAGAAGTGTTCCAGTGAGAGAGTTGCACCAAATTTTTGAACAGGTATCTTTATTTCTGTATATGGCTTTGCCAATGATTCATTGGAAACATGCCTGTGATTGTGATAAATCCTAAGTGAATGTTCAAGATTATTGTAATTTTTTGTGAGTAAGCTGAATATAAAGTAATTCGATATTCACTCTCTTCCTTCCTTTCTTCTCACAATACATTTGGACTCCAGATGTTGAAGTGAGGAATTTTTTTCCTAGAAAATGAAAGTGTCAGTGGGGGGCTTGCCTATGGAAGATACCGAAGCATGTGTCAAAGTGAAGGTGATGCACATTTAAATTCCTGGGACCTCTGATGTAACCTTGCCACATGCCGACCTTGGGACTCAGAAAAAGGAAGCCCAATGATGCTGTTAAAGCACCAAGTGGTTCAAGGGATCATTGTAGAAGTTTTCTCCTATTTTATCCCGTTACATTTTTCCTGACAACCTTGCCAAGTAGGTTTTTTTCCTCTTTCTCTCTTGCAAATGAAGAGAGTCAAGCTTAGGGAGTTAACGTAGTTTTCTCAGGGCTCCAGATATTTAGGTACAAAGCTAGAACTCCAGACTATTTGACTTAGAAGCCCTTGCACTGTCCCACATATCATACTGCCAACTTGAGGAGTTGAAAGTCTGCATGTCCCGCTATACAGTCAGACCCTAAATGTTACTTCAGGACAAAGGTACTGTGAATGGCCTTGCTTCTTTGCGGTTTCATGCCTACGGGCCATTGAGGGCTGGGGTCTTGAATATCTAGCTATTAAAATGGAGGACTGAATTAGGCCTGGCCATCCTAAAACCTGTTCCAAAGGAGCTCCTCTTTTAATAATTTCTATTTCTCTTAAACCTTCTAGTTATTAGAACCTAAGAGATCACTTGAGGAACTTTTTCTCCTTGGCTATTTTAACGTTCATTAAATGATCAGATATGTCAATTTACTTTGGTAGTGGCTCTACCACCTGTCTCCTCCTTTTTATTCCTACTGCCACCACCTTTATTTCAGCTAGTCTCAAGGAGTATCTACTTCCATTCACTCTGTTTTACTCTGTCTCATCCATCTCTCTGTCCATCCATCATCCATCCTTTCATTTCTTAAACATTTTGTGGGTACTTACTAGAGATACAATAAACATATTTTCACAATACAGTATAATAAATGCTTAAGAAAATATTGTTTAGGGTGCTATGAGGAACACAGAAAAGGGACACACCTACCCAGTTCAGGGAGAGAGATTCAGAGAAGGCTTCTTGGAGGACGTGTCAATCTGAGCTGAGCCTTGAAAAATCAGTTGAGTGAGAAAGGTGAAGGGATGGAGAAGGGCAAATAAGAACCACAGGGTCCCTCCCCTGCTGCCTCACCATTTCTTTTCCTTTGTTTCAATCTTCCCCCATAGCAGTTTGCAATACCTGGCATATTATGTAGCTTACCTGCCATATCACTTTTCAGAATTATCCAAGGACATTCCCTGTCACCCCAATAAAAGCCGGACTAATCACAGTGGCTGCCCAGACTACTGTGGTGTGGCTCCTCTTAGCCCTCTGCCCTCTTGTCTCCCTACTTTTCTCCTTAGTCACCCTCAGTCAGCCACACCAGACTCCTTGTTGTTTCTTGAATGCATCCGGCTGCCTCCTGCCTTGGAGGCTTTGCACGCATTCTTCCCTTCCCTCTGTGTGCAATGATTTCACAGATGTCTGCATGACTAACTCCCTCGTTTCCTGAGGGACTTACTCACACTATTACGCAGGGCTTCCCTGCTTATCCAATTTGTAATTATATCCACTTGCCTCCCCACCAGAACTCTCTATCTCCTCATCCCCCCACTTTGTTTAAGTAGGCTCCACACCCAGTGTGGCACCCAATACGGGGCTTGAACTCAGGACGCTGAGATGGAGACCTGAGCTGACATCAAGAGGCAGGTGCTTAATTAACTGAGCCATCTAGGGATCCCCCCATCACTTTTTTTTTTTGCTTAGAAACTATCAGCTTTGATCATATCACACATTTATATGTTTTTTTTCATTTACTGTCCAAAGAATGTGAGCTTCATGGGAACAGGGATTTTTGAGTCTTTTAGCATCAATTCTGTCTTTACTACCTAGATGAGTGCTGGCACATAGAAAATAGAAAATCTTTTTTTTTTTTGGCTGGGAACAGTGTACTATGTTGATGGCATATGACAAGGTAGGGCTCCCCGGACACCTGCCCTTCTTCAGGGGCTCTGGGACAGAAACCGTGGAGGTTGGGAGATTCTCAGTGTGTTGGGAGATGAGTTGGGGCAAGGACTCCCCAGCACCTGAGGACCTCTCTCTCTCTTCCTTTTGCAGTTGCTGGGGCTGGCAGTCCAGGGGGCTCTTACTCCTTGGAGGCCATGTGGACCATAAAGTCCACCATCTGGTTGCTATAGCCAAATTCACTGTCATACCAGGAAATGAACTTGACAAAGTGGTCACTGAGAGCAATGCCAGCCCCAGCATCAAAGGTGGAAGAGTGGGTGTCCCTGTTAAAATCATGGGAGGCAACCTGGTCCTCAGTGTACCCCAGGCTGCCCTTTAGGGGGCCCTCTGCTTCCTGCTTCACTACTTTCTTAACGTCATCTCATTTGGCCGCTCTCTCCAGGTGGCAGGTCAGATCTGCCCTGCTAGGGTTGAGTAGTGTGGCACCCCTTCCTTAGACTCTTGCCAGGTGCTGACATTGCTAAAGGGAAGGACACATTTCATTTTGTTTGGTGGTGGTAATGACTAACTTTCCCTCTCTCTCCCAGATGATGTTTTTAGCTTTTCACCACCACCAAAGGGTCACTTCCATATTTCTTCGCAGGGCTTTTCCCTTTGGCTAACACATGGGATTCTTCTGCAGAGCTATGGATTTCCTAGTTATTGGTCACTGTCACAGTACAGATTTTAGGAGGTGGAGGAAGGGGATGTTGGAGTTTTCGATTAATGGCCCCTATTTCCTTGGTGTGTAGGAGGCTAGACCATCTGGTGAGAGAAGGTGGAGATGATGAAATTTGGAACTGTCACCCATTAGATTGGGAAATGTGACTAATGACAGAAAACAGAAGGATCTCGAATACAATGAAATGTTTAGAGAATATCCTTGCAAGATATCCTTGCAAGTCTGATGTGGATTTTTTTGCATAATACATCTGTAGTGCTGTGGTTTTTTTAAGAAGGAAGAATGACTAGAACTCAAATTCTCATTGTTTGAAAGTAACAAGCATAAAGTAATAGTGTGCTGTGATTTGTGTGTGGGGATCCTTGTTACCTCCAAGAGTGGGAACTGCTGTAGCCCACAGGGCAGGCTCACCATTAACACTTACCAAATATCCAGACATCCAGCAAATATATAGGGGAGAGCATAAGAACCCTGGGCCTTTTGGAAGGCAAACCTTGTGGTCATTTCCTAAGCTTGGAGAGATTAATACTGAGGCTGAGATTTACCAAGGGTTCCTTGTGGGCGCTTTTGTGGGTGTGGTCACTGGGGAAACCCTCCCGAAGGAACATTTGCACTTGGAGATCCCCTCACTCTGGTGGCAGAAAAGGTTCCTACCTTCATCAGACTTCCACAAACTTCAACAGTGAGATTTGTTTTCAGACCAGAAACTTGGATTTAGTAGAATGCCTGGGAGTGTGCCGTGATCATACTTTAAACAAGCCAAAACAGGAATGTAAGCAGTCAGGTCAGGGAAGGACCAGGAATTTTAGAGGTAACCCTGGAGCCACTGAGACTTCCAGGAGGGGTAAGGGGACATCTGTAGGATCCAGGACCTATGGAAGTTGGGGGCAGGGAATTTTTAGGGCACTTCTACAATGGAATATGGAGAAATTTCATGGCAGAAGGGGCACATTGGAGCCCACACCAACAGAGAAGGAAGGAAAAAACATTTAAGAGGCATTTACTATGTACCCGGAATTTGTCTAATGCTTTTCACATGCCACCAAGGCATACCATTCACATCTTGCAATAGTTCTATGAAAGTATTGTAAAGTCTCTGTAAGTGGCAAAACTGACACCTGGAAAGTGAAGCCACTTAAGTGCTCAGGGGCATAAGCTAACAAGTGGCCAAGCTGAGATTTAATCCTTAGTCTCCTGACTCCACATCCAGAGCCCTGGGCAGGAAATTGTGGTCACCAAGCCAGCAGGTGACAAGACTTTAGTCATAATCTAGCAAGGGGCCTGTGCCGTGCACACTTGTTAAATGTCTGGTGCTGAGTAAATGCAAAGCTCTACTGCCTGCTGTGAAGTTTCTGGATTCTACGCATCGCTCTCTGTCTCCTTCTGTAGCCTCAGAGAGCACTGGCCCGGTTGATCTTCTGTGCTGATGTGGTCCCTGTTTGATCTATGCAGCTAAGAAGGAAGGGTCTTTCTCATTTTCCAGGCTGAGCGGCGCTAAAAACCTTGGTATCTCTCTGCTAGCAAAGCTGGGGAATGGAGGAAAAGTGAAGGAAGAAAAGAAGAGTCTACTTATCTATGTTCTCTCCCCCTCCCCACTCAAAAGTCCTTTCTCAGACCATGGCTGGGGCTGGGGAGAGGGCTCCAGAGAAACAAATCTTTCTCCTGTGTTTGCGTCTTCATTTGTTAAATGAAAAATACAGTTTTCTTTTTTTTAAAGATTATTTATTTATTTATTTATTTGAGAGAGAGCATTCGCGCGTGTGCTCGTGCGCGCGCGCGCGCACACACACACACACACACACACACACACACACACACAAGCAGCAGGGGAGGCGGAGGGAGACTCTTAAGAAGTCTTCATGCCCAGTGTGAAGCAGACGCAGACCTTGATCTCACGACCCTGAGATCATGACCTGAGCTGAAATCAAGAGTCAGACGCTTAACCAACTGAACCACCCAGGCGCCCCAAGATTACAGTTTTCTTGAGCGGTGACCCAAACTCTCCTGTGTCCCTTTATGAACTGCTGAGGGCTACAGCCTTCTGAAAACAAACTTCTTTCCCATTAAGTTGTTTAACCTTTTTTTTTGAAAGATCATGTTCAACAGCTCAAATGGGCCACCCTTAGAGCTGCTTTGTGCACGCTGTTCCATTAGGCAGGTTACTGCAGAGACACAGAACCAATAGGATATACATTTTTATTATAAGGATTGGCTCACGTGACTCTGGTGGGTGAGAAGTACCAAGATCTGCAATCAGCAAGGCAGAGAACCAGGAGAAGCAACGGTGCGGCTCTTGTCCAAAAGCCAGGAGTCCCAAGACCCAGGAAGAGTCCCAGCTTCAGCTCAAGTCTGTGGGCAAGGAAAGATAAGGCAGTCAAGAAGGAGGAATTTTCTCGTACTCATGGGAGGATCAGTCTTTTTGTTCTACTCAGGCCTACAACTGATTAAAAGAAGCCCACCCACACAGGGGAGAGCGATGATGTTTTATTTAGTCTACCCATTCAAATATTAATTTCATCCAAAACACCCTTCTGGACACACCCAGAATAATGTGTGATTAACTGTCTGGGCAACCCGTGGCCCAGTCAAGTTACATGTAAAATTAACCATCACATATATCTTTGCCATCCTTCTTTGTTACTCTTATGCCCTGAAGACCTTTCCATTCCTCTGATCAAGATCCACATCTTACCCACTCCATGATGTCACATGTAATTTTAAAGGAGCAAAACTGCCTGGGATTCTTCACTGGTTATTTGTGTCAATTTATCCACTAGATTCTAAATTTCTAGATGATGACGACAAGGATTTTATTTATTAAACAAGAGATACATGAATCTATAATATTTTCTGTATCTTTCTTAATGGCACACAGGCGGACACTCAGCAAATACTGTTTAGTGCTATATATCCAATCCAGTTGGAGAACATGTTTTCTGACAACTTGGATCCCAGGAAAGCAGATGGGGAGGGTGAGTGTTAGGAAGCTTGGGACGGGCACGGGTATTTCAGCTCTTCCCTCAGCTCTGTGCGGGTCCTCACCCTGGGGCTCTCGGCTAAGGCAGAAAGGCAAGAACTGCTTCGGTTCTTCACTCTTGCTGGGTGGGAAGGACTGGATCTGAGAGGTTCCCTTTCAGATCACAGTCCTTCTGGCACAGCTAGGAGATTTGTCCGCATCCAACCCCTAGGGCAGGCTTTCTCAACATCAGCACTGCTGGTATTGAGGTCGATAGATACTCCTTTGGTGTGAGGGGCTGTCCTGTGTATTGTAAGATGTTTGGCAATGTCCTTAGCCTCGATCTGTTAGATGCTGGGTAGTACCTGCACCCGGAGTTGTGACAATCAGAAATGTCTCCAGATTTTGGCAAATGCAACCTGGGGAACAGAAGCATTTGAGAACCACTGATGCTGGGCTTTGTTTTTTTGTTGTTTGTTTTGTTTTGTTTTGTTTACAAAGGAGGGTCATCTACGTGATCACATCTGTGAATCAGGAAGGAACTTGCTCTTTTATCTATTTCACACAGCTAGTCAAGTGGCAGGAAAAGAAAGAACTCGTATCTTCTGACTTTAAGCTTACAGCTCTTTCTCTTCTGTATCTCCAACGGCTGGGTAAGAAGACCACTAGGAATGAAGAGTTAAAGGAGAGAGTGGATTGACCCTGCCCTGAAGGAGATGTCTGTTTTGAGCTAAAGCATGAAAATCCTTATTAAATTACAAGTCTTGACAAAGGGATATCATTAGTCACATTGTTATCTTCAGACTCTTCTTAATTGTACTTGATGACCTTTCTTTCAGTTTGCCCTTTTGAAAGGGAAGACATTTAGATTTCCTTTCTTAGTGGCTGGTCTTATTTTTGACTGCTAATATCTCCAAAACTTCCAAACCTTTGAAGAGGAGAGGTGAGGTCCTAATAAAACTTGTTCACTTCCTCTTGAAGATGCGTCACTGTGATAACCCTGTGCGCGCAGCCTTGACAGTGGTGGTTTCCAAGAAAACCAAAATACAATACTGCCCTTCAAAACAAAAGTTTGCACCAATTGTTACTGAGACTACATCGGAAAACTCGAAGTACTAAAAATAAGCATCTGAAAGGCACACAATTTCTGAGACTAATTATTTTGCTGTCTGTGTTTTGAAAAGAGAAAATGTAGTGTGTCTTTTTAAATTGGCTTATGAAACTAAAGACCTAAATTTTGGTAAGTGGGGGTAAGAATATACTTGAACTTAAGATTTTAATCACGTTCTTCATCTTTGAAATATAATTCAACTATACTTAGGTATCAGACTTTAAATTCATCATATTGGAAGCATGTTGTAATCCGTGATAATTATTATTATTAAATGAGAGCTTCCTTTTTGCCACCACTGTTCCAGGATTCAGTTTCATAGGGAGGTAGTGTGCTGAGGCACAGAGCAGGGCTTAGAGAGTTGTCAAGGTACTCCTTTTCCATATGTGTTAAAATGCCTTGGCCTCTTCCAGACATTCGACCTTATGTAAATTATGTAGCCTCTTTGAGCCTCAGCTTCCTCCTTTGTAAAATGAGGTGATAATATCAACTCCTGATTTGGATTAACGATATCAACCTTTGTGTAGACTAAATGAAAAAAACAGTGTAAAAGCTGAATATTAAATTAGTATTTAATGTCGATAATTTTTAATAACTGCATAAAATTACATACTATGCTATTAATAGTGTTAATTATTAATTAACATTACATAGGAACATTAAGTGATATGAAATGATCATGTGAAAGAACAATTAACATCAGTATTATTAATTAATAACTTTTGGGGGGTATGCTGAGTTGGTTTTAAACAGTTATAAACATTCCTTTTTAAAAAATTTTATTTATTTATTTGAGAGAGAGTGTGAGAGCCCGCGAGTGGGGGAAGGGCAGAGGAAGAGAGAAAAACAGAGTCTCCTCTGAGCAGGGAACCCAATGTGGGACTCCATTGCAAGACCCTGGGACCAGGAACTGAGCCAAAGACAGATGCTTAACCGACTGAGCCACCCAGGCACCCAGTTACGAACACTCCTGATCAACAGAGTGGGTTGGTGTTTTGGGGTTTCCATAGTTTTCTCCAAGTTTCGTCTATTTATTTTTTGTATTTTTATTTTGCTAGTTTTATTTTGAAAGTGCTAATATTACTCTTCTATATCCTCAATGAACCTTTTGGACAGGGGCCAATCTGTAGATATGAAATAAATGTCATTAAAAAGGTGGTAAATAGAATCTGCATCACTGGCTACACTTATTTTGGGAAAGCGATCTGGATGGCATGTGATCATGGCATTTTTGAGCAGGCACGCAACTAAATTGTAAGTCTGGGATAGTTAAATAAGATGTTCCTATTTGCTTGCTTCCTCCTCGTTTTCTTTTCTTCCCTCCCCTCCCCTTCTTTCCGCTTCTCTTCCCCCCCTCCTCCCCTCCCTTCCCCTTTCCTATAAGAAATGCTACAGTGGGAGGCACCTGGGTGGCTTGCTCGGTTGTGTCCAACTCTTGATTTGGGCTCAGGTCATGATCTCAGGGTTGTGAGATCGAGCCCTGCCTGGGGCTCCATACTTAGCATGGAGCCTGCTTAAGATTCTCTCCCTCTCTCTCTGCTCCCTTTCCACCAACCCTGCCCTAGCTCATGTGCTCTCTCTCTCTCTGTCTAAAAAAAAAAAAAAAAAAAAACTACATACGGGAAGTTTTTTTTGGGGGGATTTCACAGTGTTTCCTCAAAAGAGCATTCCATACATGTAATTACTAGGCCCGAGGGCATAAAACATATTTAATAAATATTAATATTTAATACTTAAGGCACATAAGATTTTAAGTCTCTTCATACCTATAGTCAAATTGGTTTCTGAAAGGTCTTAGCAGCTATGTATGTATATAAATTCTTGCTTCCTTACCCTTGACAGAGCTGGGTGTTCTCATTAACATTTTTTGATATGTAAAAATATATCTCAATATTTAGTATACATATTTTTAGATGTTGGTAAGTCTGATGTAAAAATCTATTTTGTTAATCATTTGAAATTCTCTTTGAATTTTCTATTCTTTTGACTTACTTCTCTAAACTTGAGAATGTCTATGTTGTTCTGCCCTCCAGTGACCTAATAACAGCTTTAGGACTGAATTGTTTAAGGAGGAAAGGAAAGGAGGAAGAAGAGGAAGAGGTTTCCATTGCTTTAGAAATGAGTAATCAACCTCATATTTATACCTCTGGGCTTTTCTTTTTTTTTAAAGATTGTATTTATTTGAGATGAAGAGAGAGCGTGAGTGAGAGCACAAGCAGGCAGAGAGAGAGAAGTAGGTTCCTTGCTGAGCAGGGAGCCCGATGCAGGGCTTGATCCCAGGACCCTGAGATCATGACCTGAGCTGAAGGCAAATGCTTAACTGACTAAGCCACCCAGGTGCCCCTATACCTCTAGTCTTAGTGGTTGATACATTTTAGAATGATTCTTTAAACCATTGTAATATGTTTTACTTGTCTGATAATTGTGTGTTTCTGAATCATTTGTTTTATTGTACTGTTATTCACCAATTTTCTTAATTATTGTAATATTTATAATTTTATTTTCTATTTATAATTTATAATTTATAATGTGTTGTTGGTTGGGTTAGTTTCTCTTTATATTTCTTAATTTTCAAAAATGACTTTTTGGGCACCGGGTGGCTCAGTCAGTTAAGCATCTACCTTAGGCTCAGGTCATGGTCCCAGGGTCCTGGGACTGAGTTCCACATTGGGCTCCCTCCTTAGCGGGGAAGAAGTCTGCTTTCCCTCTTCTTTTGACCCTCCCTGGCTGTGCTTGCCTTCTCTCTCTCAAATAAATGAATTAAAAAAATCTTTAAAAAACGGCTTTTCAAAAATACTGTATTTAACTATTTTATTGGATGAACTTTAGAATAGTTTTATTTGCCTTCTCTCACTCAAAATCTTATTGATACCTTAATTGGGATTTTGTCAAAATGTCTAATTGACATCCAAAAAATTGAACTTTTTGTAGAATTTGATTTTTCCATCTCCAAATAAGACATTTCTTCCCAGTTATTTCAGGTTTCTTTAATATGATTTTATGATTTCTTTATATGGAGACTTTGTCCAAGATATGCTTAGATATTTCTTGTATTTTGTCGCTATTATGGATGGAGTTCTTTCTTCCAATCTAGTTGCTTACTTCTAAATGTTGTATTTTAATCACTTACGTAATTATCAGTGACATCTCCTAGAAGAAATAAAGCATTATTACATGTAGGGCTGAAACGTCCTTTTGGTCACATCATCTTTGATCCTAGCATTGGCAGTCGTAGTACAGTGAGACCTAAGAGATGGTCCTGCAAGTTCAACCTGGATCATATTTGGAAGTGATGTCATCATACAGCTAACATCCACGGCTTTTCCTATGGATTTACATGACATGCATGTCCTTGTGGAACATACGTAATATTGTTTTGTGTGAAGCTGTGTGTAACAAAATCTATTAGACTGCTTTATCCAGTCACTCGCTCTTTCTTCTCCAGGATCTTTCTTGGGGACATTTCCACGTCAGGATAAACAAGCTCATTCTTTCAAACTGTTTGACAGATACACTGTGATTCATTTTGTCATTTTCCTACGTGCGAGGTTAGTTCGTTTCCCAGTTTCCTTGCTCTGAAATGCCCCCGGGAGCCTTCCCCTGCCTGCCTCTTTGGCACATGTAAGAGTGGTTATTACAGGTAGATCTTTCGAAGGGCTCACAGAATGTGCATTTAAAACAGAGTGATAATGCCAGATCATTCTCTAAAGTAGCCAGTAGCGTATAGAAGACTCATTTCCTCATATCTCAGATAATGTAGCGATTGTGGCCCATCTGGTTAGTGACATGGTAGTCATGTCATTTTCATTAGTCTATTTACACATTTTGACTCTCAGTGGGATTGGACATCTCTACCTGTTTATTGTTTCTATTTCTTCTTCTTTGAATTGCCTTTTGATATCCTGGGTCCATTTTTCATTCAGTGTGTTTGTGTTTTTCTTATTACATCACTGTTCTTATATACTCTGCGACTTTTCCTGTTAGTTTTTTGTTTACGGTGACTTTTACCATAGAGAAGATATAGATCTGAATGTGGTCAAGTTTATCTATTCCTTTTTGGGTTTTACTTTTCTTTTCTTTTTAAAAGGGCTTTCACGACTATAAGGTCCTGAAAATATTCCCCTATTTTTTCTGAAATTTTTATCATTTTGGCTTTAGTCATTTAAGCCATCTAGAATTTATTTGTGAATATTTTGTTTTGAAGTAGGCTATAACTTTATACTATTCCTCCAAATGATTAGGCAACTTTCCTAATACTATTATACTGTTTATTGAAAAGCCTATCCTTTCCACACTATTCAAAATGCCGACTTAGACACACACACACACACACACACACACACACCTTTCTAGGCTCTTCATTCTATCTTGTGATGATTAAGAAGGAACAAGTCTTCAGAAACCATTCCTGATTAAAATTAAAGTAGGCCAATAAATGGAAGAAATATACCAAGGTCATGAACTAGAGGACTCAATGCTGTTAAAATGGCAGTTTCTCCCAGATTGACTTATAGATTCAATGCAACTGAAAACAAAATTGTAGTAATATTTTAAATGAATTTTGACAAGCTGAATCTAAAACACACGTGGAGGGCGCCTGGGTGGCTCAGTGGGTTAAAGCCGCTGCCTTCGGCTCAGGTCATGATCCCAGGGTCCTGGGATCGAGGCCCGCGTCGGGCTCTCTGCTCAGCGGGGAGCCTGCTTCCTCCTCTCTCCTCTCTCTGCCTGCCTCTCTGCCTACTTGTAATCTCTCTCTCTATGTCAAATGAATAAATAAAATCTTTAAAAAAAAAAATAAAAAAATAAAACACACGTGGAAATGCAAAAATGTGAAGAAAAGTTGACAAGCTTGACAAAGACCAAATTTGAGGGACTTTAACTGCTAGATGTCGAGACTTATTAATGACTCCATGGTAACTAAGAAAATAATAGATATATGGAAGAGTATATAGGGTCTGGGACAGATTCTCATATAGTCATCTGGCTTAGGAAGAGTGCTACCACACTGACACGAAGAAATGATGACCTTCTGCATAACTGGTACTGGAGCCGTTAAATATGCAATTAAAAAAAGAGCAGCTTGACCCTCTACATCATGTTCTGTTTGTCTATTATTGAATAATAAATACCCCAAACTATGGTGGCTTGAACCAACAGTTACTTTATTATAACTCAATTTTGTGTGCCAGGAGTTTGGGTAGAATTCACTTGGGTAATTCTTCTGCTCTGTGTGCTGTTGATATTGTGGTATTCATCTGGTGGATGGGGTGTCTGGAGGGTCCATGGTGATTTTACTTACCTGTCTGATCCCTTAGTGGGAGTGGTTGGAAATCTAGGCTCAGCTGGGACTACTAATTAAAACATATATTTGTCTTTCCCTGCATGTTGGTCTCAAGTAGTTGGGCCTATAACATGGCAGCTCAAAGTTTCCCCGAGTGTTCCAGGAGGCCAAGTTGAAAGCTATAAGGCTTTTCATGGCTAGCCTCAGGAGTCTCAGAATGACATGTATGCCACATGCTATTGGTCATGCAAGTCACTAAGGCTAGCCCATATTCACAGGGGTGGCATCTAGACTTGGCCGTTCAATGAGAAGTTCAGCAAAGAACTTGGGCCATCTTTATTATTCTAGATTGATCATAGACCTGAAGGTGAAATATAAAACAAGACTTTTAGGAAAAGACATGGGAGAAAAATCTTCATGATCTTAGGAATAGAATTAATTAAAATACAAGCTATGTATATTAGAATGTACCCAGAATACAATGGAACTGCTCAATCAATAAGACAGTTAATTCCATAAAAAATTAGTTAAAACTGACTTAAGTAGGTACTTCACAAAAAGGATATATAAATGATCAATAAGAATATGAAAATGTTCTCAACCTCATTAATTATCAGGTAAATTCAAATTGAAACCAGAAATCCAGGGATGCCTGGGTGGCTCAGTCAGTTAAGTTTGGTTTCAACTTGGGTCAAGATCTCAGGGTTGTGGGATCAAGCCTGGTGTTGGACTCCACACTCAGTGGGTAGTCTGCTTGAGATTCTCTCCTCCCTCTCCTTCTGCCCCTCCCCCTGCACTATCTCAAATGAATAAATCTTAAAAATGAACATATGCATATCCCATGACCTAGAAAATCCACTCCTAGAGATATATTCATCAGTGATAAATGCAGGGGTGCCTCAGTGACTCAGTCAATTAAGTGTCTGACTCTTCATCTCAGCTAAGGTCTGGACCTTAGGGTTGTGAATTCAAGCCCTGGGTTGGGCTCCATGCTGGGCATGGAGCCTACTTAAAAATAAAATGCATATGCTCACCCAAAAAATATAACAATGTTAATAGTTTATGATCTTTATTAAAAATGGTTTAAAATTGGGAAAACAACCAAGATGTCCTTAAACAGTAGAATGAGAAATTAATTGTGGTATATTAATACAATTTTCATTATAATACTAATAAAAATGGAATAAATTATAGATATTATATGACAAGGTAGAGGAACATTATAGGTGTAGTGATGAGCAAAAGAAGCCAGGAACAAAAAAGGATATACTGTAAAATGCCATTATATGAAGTTCAATAAAGGCAAAATTAATAAATGGTGACAAGTCAGAATAGCGATTCCTTTTGGGGGTATATTGACTGGGAAGGAAACATATGAGGTGGTACAGTTATTCTATATTATGATCTATTGTTGAGTACTCATATGTTGAGCTATGCAATTAAGATTTGTGCCCTTTTCTGTACATACATTAATACAAAAGATAAAATTCAAGTAAAAGCAATGCTTAACTTAAAAAAAATAAAGCAAGACTCTGGGCAAGATTGCGGAGAAGTAGGAGACCCTATTTCAACTGGTCCCCTGCGTTGAGCTAAATATCTACCAGAACACTCTGAACACCCATGAAATCAGCCTGAGATGTAAGATTATACACTTCTGGGTCTCTAAGGGGCAGAAGATCATCAGTGGAGAGGTAAAGCAGAGTGGGAGCCCTCGGACTGATATCTGAGGATAAACAGAAGGGGGAGGGAGCCATCAGAAGTGACCCATGAAAAGCAATACCCCAATACAAAAGTGCCCTGTGCTTGGGAACCAGCATTAACATTGAGTCTGGTTAAAAGCACTCAAAAAGAACAAAGGGTCTTAAGGGGCAATTGGTGGAATCAGGAAGCCACAAGCACCAGCCTAAGCCCATGGTCCAAGGGTGGTCAGAGCTGGCACCTACCAATGTCTGAGAGAGCCTGACCTATCAGAGCAGGGCCTCCAGTTGGTGGTCGCTGAGCCTGCAGCTTTCCGCTGCTTGCACCACCACTGGGGCTGGGTGCACCACGACCCATGCCTGAGAGAGCCTGACGCTGGCTCCTGCCAGAGGTCCCTGGACCTGCAGCATTCTGCAACGTGGGCCACAGCCGTGTCTGAGAGCACCTGGCACGGGTATGGTCTCCAGACAGCAGTCCTGGCAATGGCAGCCACCAGGATCAGGCTCACCTGGACCAATATCACTTACAGTTTTAGTGGCACGGGGGTGCAGAGACAAGCGGGGTCCTTGGGCGACCACTGAGATGGTGGCTGAGAGTGTGCACTGCCTGTGGGAGGTGGTGGTGTTCAGCGGGGTTTGCAGAGGGGGACTCTGTGTTCTGGACCATCCAGAGGGGAGCAGACTGAGGCTTCTCTCTGAGGCAGAGGTCTGGGTGTGGACAGTTTACTTTGCACAAACCCTCTGAAAAGTCACAAAAAGCAGCCAAAGAACAAAAACCTCCAGGGAACAAAAGCCTGAAAAACCGATTTCCTCAGAGCCCAGCCCCTTGATAAAGGGCAGGGTGACTCAGCCCAAGCTAGATGGACTGAAAAAGAATGTGGCAGGCCACTACCTCAGAAGACAAACCAGGAGAACAAGAGGACAATAACCACAGGGTCCCCATGAAACTGTAAAACCCCAACATCAAGGGAAGATAGTGTATTAAGCTCCCAGTATAGCCCCCAAACCTGTATATTTCATAGATGCAACTTTTTAAAAAATTCGTTTTCATGATTCTTCTTCTTTTTATTTTTTAACCTACTTACCATTACAACTAGATGTTTAATACAACATCCTTGATGATAGCTTTTTAACTTGAACTTTTTTCATGCATATACCTGGGTTTCTTTTCTTTTTCTTTTTTTTAATCTATATATATAGGTATAAGCTTCAAAGTAATCCTTTTTCCCCATTCAATACTACCCCTATATAAAATCCAGTTTTAATTTCCCTGTATCTCTGGAAAGTTGACTCCTTTACTAAAGATAACAAGATACACCCAGGAAGAACTGAAATAACCTTCCTCGTCCACATTGAGGGTTTATAACCACCTTCCCATCTTATCCTTCTGTCAGTGTTTCTGTGCATTTGTTTTTCTTTTTGTACCATATAAACCTTATTCTTGGGTTTCATTTTGGCTGGGTTTTTCTTTCTTTTTTTTTTTCTTTTACTTTTTTTTTTTAATTTTATTTTTATTATTTGCCCCAGGGGTACAGGTCTGTGAATCATCAGGCTTACATCTTTCACAGCACTCACCAAAGCACAAACCCTCCCCAATGTCCATAACCCATCCACCCTATCCCTACCCTCTTTTCTTTTACTTTTGTTGGTCTTTCTGTTTGTTCATTTCTGTTTATATACCTTATAAATCTTACTTTTGGGGCTCATTTTGGCTGGGTTTTTCTTTTTCTTTTTCTCTTTCTCTCTCTCTTTTTTTCTTTCTTTTTGGTGGTGACTTCCAATTGCTCCAAAACTGTCCAAGGTACACCTTGACTGGATTGTGGTTGATATATCCAGGTATACATCCCCTCAACCACCTCTTACCAAAATGACCCAAAAGACGAAAAATTCATAGACTGTGACCTCTGCCACAGAACTACTGGATATGGATGTAAACAATACATCGGAAATGGAATTCGGGGTAACAATTACCCAGGCAATAGCTAAATTGGAGAAGATTAGTGGCAACATAGAATCTCTAAGGGCAGTAGTGAGAGCTGATCTGGCAGAGCTTAAAAAATGCTATTAATGAGGGCTCCTGGGTGGCTCAGTGGGTTAAAGCCTCTGGTTTCGGCTCAGGTCATGATTTCAGGGTCCTGGGATCGAGGCCCACATCAGGCTCTCTGCTCAGCAGGGAGCCTGCTTCCCCCCACCCCTCTGCCTGCCTCTCTGCCTCCTTGTGATCTCTCTCCCGCTGTGAAATAAATAAATAAAAATCTTTAAAAAAATGCTATTAATGAGATCCAATCCAATATAAATACTCTAACAGCTAGGGTAAACAAGGCAGAAGATCGAATTAGTGATCTAGAACACAGACTGATAGGAAAGAAGGATCAGGAGGAGGCCTGGAACAAACTACTTAGAAGCCATGAAAATAGAATTAGGGAAATAAATGATACCAGAATTCCAAGGTCAGAATAATTGGGATCCCTGAGAGGGTGGAGAAAGAAGAATAGAAGATATAGTTGAACAAATACTGGATGAAAATTTCCCTAATCTGGGAAATGGAACAAGTGTTCATGTCCTAGAGGCAGAGAGGACACCCCCCAAGATAACGAGTCTAGAAAGGTCTCCAGACACATAATTGTGAAATTCATGAGTCATAAAATCAGAGAGGATGTCTTAAGGGCAGCTAGGGGGAAGAGATTCCTTATGTACAGAGAAAGGACCATCGGAATAATGTCAGACCTGTCCACAGAAACCTGGCAAGCCAGAAAGGGCTGGCAAGACATGTTCAGGGCACTAAATGAGAAGAACATGCAGCCAGGAATACTTTATCCAGCAAGGCTGACATTCAGAATGGATGGAGAGATAAAGAGCTTCCAAGACTGGCATGGTCTAAAAGATTATGTGAGTACCAAACTGGCATTACAAGAAATATTAAGGGGTGTTCTATAAAAGAAGAAAGAACCCAAGAGTCACATAGAACAGAAATTTAGAGAGACAATCTATAGAAACAAGGACTTCACAGGCAGCATGATGTCAATAAAAACTTACCTTTCAATAATAACTCTCAACATGAACAGCCTAAATGCTCCCATAAAATGGCACAGGATTGGAGACCAGATAAAATGACAGGACCCATGCATATGCTGTCCACAAGAGACACATTTTGAACCTAAAGATACATCCACACTGAAAGTGAAGTAATGGAGAACCATCTTTTATGCCAATGGGCCTCAAAAGAAAGCTGGGGTAGTGATTCTCATATCAGATAAATTAGATTTTAAGCTAAAGACTGTAGTAAGAGATACAGAAGGACACTACATCATTCTTAAAAGGTCTATCCACCAAGAAGATCTAATAATTGTAAATATTTATGCCCCCAAGATGGGAGCAGACAACTACATAAGTCAACTGTTAGGGGCGCCTGGGTGGCTCAGTGGGTTAAAGCCTCTGCCTTCGGCTCAGGTCATGATCTCGGAGTCCCTGCATTGGGCTCCCTGCTCAATGGGGAGCCTAATTCCTCCTCTCTGTCTGCCTGCCTCTCTGCCTACTTGTGATCTCTCTCCCTGTCAAATAAATAAATAAAATCTTAAAAAAGAAAAGAAAAGTCAACTGTTAATCAAAATAAAGAGTCATATTGATATGAACACATTAATTTTATGGGATCTTAACCCACCACTCTCAGCAATACACAGATCACCTAAGCAGAAAATCAACAAAGAAACAAGAGCTTTGAATGACACATTGGACCAGATGGACCTGGGAGATATATACAGAACATTCCAGGGTGCCTGGGTGGCTCAATCAGTTAAGCTGCTGCCTTCGGCTCAGGTCATGAACCGAGGGTCCTGGGATTGAGTCCCACATCAGGCTCCCTGCTTAGTGGAGAGCTTGCTTCTCCCTCCCCCTCTGCCTGCCATTCTGCCTATTTGTGCTATCTCTCTGTGTCAAATAAAGAAATAAAATCTTTTTTAAAAAAAAGATTTTATTTATTTATTTGACACAGAGAGAGAGATTACAAGTAGGCAAAGAGGCAGGCAGAGAGACAGGGAGAGGAGGAAGCAGGCTCCCTGCTGAGCAGAGAGCCCGATGCGGGCCTCGATCCCAGGATGCTGAGATCATGACCTGAGCCGAAAGCAGAGGCTTTAATCCACTGAGCCACTCAGGCGCCCAAGAAATAAAATCTTAAAAAAAAAGAACATTCCACCCAAAAACAACAGAATACTTATTCTTCTTGAGTGCACATGGAACTTTCTCCAGAATAGACCACATAATGGATTTCAAATCAGGGCTCGACTGATACCAAAAGACTGAAATTATTCCCTGCATATTCTCAGCCCACAGTGCTTTGAAACTGGAACTCAACCACAAGAAAAAGTTTGGAAGGAATTCAAACACTTGGAAGCTAAAGACTATCTCGCTCAAGAATGTTTGGATCAACCAGGACATCAAAGAAGAGCTTAAACAATTCATGGAAACAAATGAGAATAAAGACACATCAGTCCAAAACCTATGGGATACGGCAAAGGCAGTCCTAAGGGGGAAATACATAGCCATCCAAGACTCACTGAAAAAAACTGAAAAATCCCAAATATACCAACTCTCTTTATACCTTAAGGAAATCAACAATAAATTAAGCCAACCCCATGCACAAGAAGGGAAATAATTAATATTAAAGCAGAGATCAATGAGTTAGAGATACATTAGAGCACATCAATGAAACTAGAAGCTGGTTCTTTGAAAAAATTAATAAGACCAATAAACCACTGGCCAAACTAATCCAAAAGGAAAGAGAGAGGACCCAAATTAATAAAATTATGAATGAAAGGGGAGAGATCATGACTAACACCAAGGAAATAGAAACAAACACCAGAAATTCTTATCAACAGTTATAAGCCAATAAGTTAGGCAACCTAGAAGAAATGGATTCATTCTTGGAAACCTATAAACTTCCAAGAGTGAAACAGGAAGAAATTGACAACCTGAATAGACCAATATCTATCTAGTAACAAGATTGAAGCAGTGATCAAAAACTTCCCAAAAAACAGGAGTCCAGGACCTGACGCATTCCCTGGGGAATTCTACCAAACATTCAAGGAAGAAATGATACCTATTCTCCTGAAGATGCTTCAAGAAATAGAGGGAAAAATTACCTTGATCCCCAAACCAGGCAAAGACCCCATCAAAAAGGAGAATTTGAGACCAATATCCGTGATGAATATGGATGCCAAGATTCTCAACAAGATCCTAGTTAATAGGATCCAACAGTACATTAAAAATATTATCCACCATGACCAGGTGGGATTTATCCTTGGGATGCAAGGGTGTTTCAACATTCGCAAATCAATCAATGTGATAGAACAAATCAATAAGAGAAGAGAGAAGAACCACATGGTCCTCTCAACTGATGCAGAGAAAGCATTTGACAAAATACAGCATCTGTTCCTGATTAAAACTCTTCAAAGTATAGAGATAGAGGGAACATTCCTTAACTTCACAGAATCTATGAAAAACCCACAGCAAATATCATTCTCATTGGGGAAAAACTGACAGCCTTCCCATTGAGATCAGGAACAGGACAAGGATGCCCACTCTTGCCACTGTTGTTCAACATAGTACTAGAAGTCCTAGTGGCAGCAATCAGACAAGAAAAAGAAATAAAAGGTATTCAAATTGGCAAAGAAGAAGTCAAATTCTCTCTCTTTGCAGATGACATGATACTTCATATGGAAAACCCAAAATACTCCACCCCCAAACTACCAGAACTCATACAGCAGTTTGGTAATGTGGTAAGATACGAAATCAATGCACAGAAATCAGTTGCTTTCTTATACACTAACAATGGAAATATAGAAAGGGAAATTAGAGGATCGATTCAATTTACTATATCATCAAGAACCACAAGATACTTTGTAATAAACTTAGCCAAAGAGGTAAAGGATCTCTACTCGAAGAACTACAGAACACTCATGAAATAAATTGAAGAAGACACAGAAAGATGGAAAAGCATTCCATGCTCACAGATTGGAAGAATAAACATTGTTAAAATGTCTATAGTGCCCAAAGCAATCTATACTTTCAATGCCATCCCAATCAAAATTCCACTGGCATTTTTCTTTTTTCTTTTTCTTTTTTTTATAAAGATTTTATTTATTTATTTGACAGAGAGAAAGAGAGAGATCACAAGTAAGCTGAGAGGCAGGCAGAGAGAGAGAGAGGAGGAAGCAGGCTCCCCACTGAGCAGGGAGCCCAATTTGGGTCTCGATCCCAGGACCCTGAGATCATGACCTGAGCCGAAGGCAGAGGCTTTAACCCACTGAGCCGAGCCACCCAGGTGCCCATCCAGCATTTTTCAAAGTGCTGGAACAAACAATCCTAAAATTTGTGTGGGACCAGAAAAGATCCCGAATTGCCAAGAAAAGGTTGAAAAAGAAAAACAAAGCTGGAGGCATCATGTTGCCTGATTTCGAGCTATATTACAAAGCTGTAATCACTAAGACAGCATGGTAAAGGCATAACTTGAAGGACATTAGGAGAAGGAAAGGAAAAGTGAATTGGCGTAAACCGGAGGTAGACATGAAGCGTGAGAGACTGTGGACTCTGAGAAATAAACGGAGGGTTTTAAAGGGGAGGGGGTAGGGGGATGGGTGAGCCTGGTGGTGGGTATTAAGGTGGGCAGTATTGCATGGAGCACTGGGTGTGATGCATAAACAATGAATCTTGGAACAATGAAATAATAAATAATAAAATAAAATAAAATAAAAAAGCAAGCACGCAAGCATGCACTGTGCAAATGATTTAAGACACAGGATGTTTCCAGTCCATTTACATATCTGTCCATAACTGCTATGATCTGAATGTTTGGTCCCTCAAAAACTCATATGTTGAAATCCTAATACCCAACGTAATGGCATTAAGGAGACAGGGTCTTTGGGAGGTGATTAAGTGGCCAGGGCAGAGCCCTCATGAATGACATTGGTTCCACTTTAAAAGTGGCTCCAGAGAGGTAGGTTTCCCCTTCCACCATGTGAGAATACAAGAGAATTCTGTGATCCAAAAGAGGACCCTCACCTGACCATGCTGCCACCATGATATTGGACTTTCAGTCTCCAGAACTGTGAGCATTAAATTTCTGCTGTGCATAAATTACCTGGTCTGTGGTATTTCGTTATACCAGCCTGAATCAATAATGACAATAACCATACATATAGAGGCCATTAACTTGGCATTTTATAAAAATAAAAAAGGATTTGTTTGAAAAAAATTGGGTAAACAACATGAAATTTAGGAAATTATATATATTTATTAATACTTTAATGAAGAAATATAACAAGAATAAAGACCATCCATGAGTTTTGATATAAACTCATCTCCTTCTCTGGATGTCTGAGAGGAATGATCTTCAGTGTGACTAGGAAAACAGCCTCCAGCCTACACTGATCTAAGCTACAGTCTTGTTTTCTTTGCCCGATTTAGATTTGGATTCTGTTTATTCCTTTATTCCTGTCATCCACGCACGCTGGAATATTATGTAGCCATGAAAAAGGACGAGATTGTTGCCATTTGGAACAAAGTTGGGTGGACCCGGGGGGTATTATTCTAAGTGAAATAAGTCAGACTGAGAAAAACAAATACTACATGACTTTCCTCATATGTGAAATCTAAAAAACGAAACAAATGAATAAACAAACAAAAAGACTCACACCTAAAATACACAAACAAACTGATGGTTTCCATAGGGAAGGGGGGAGGAAAGGAATGAGCAAAATGAGTGAAGGGGAGTGGGAAACACAGGCTTCCGGTTACGGAATGAATAAGTCCTGGAAATAAAAGGCACAGTACAGGGAATGTAGTCAATGATATTAAAATAGCACTGTATGGTGGCAGTTGGTAGCTACACTTGAGATGAGCACAGCATAACGTATGGAGTTGTTGAATCACTATGTTGAATCACACTATGTAACGTTGTGTGTCAACTATACTTAAAATTTTTAAATAAAAAATTAAAAATAAGAGATTGGTTATCAAATTAATGATTAATCATGAGTTCATTAATAAACTATCTTATTAATTATTGAATTTAATGTTGATTTAAAAATAATTCCCTCCACCCCTTCCCCCTGCTTGTGCTCTCTTGTGTGCACACACTCTCTCTCAAACACATGAAATATTTTTTTAAAAAGATGGATTTATTCAGGAATGAAAGAAAACTGCAATCTGTAACAAACAAGCTGCCATAAAACCATAGGCAAGTCTGGGGAATGAAGGAGAGGTGTGGTTTCTTAAGGAGAAAAGCGGTTGAGGTGGCTATTAAGAATTGGAAGTCCACTGGAGTAAACTGAGTGTTGAGGCGTGGTGGCTTCTCCCTGGCTGAGCTGTTGTGGGGTGGGGAATTGGGAGGGTTGGTGTTGGGTGATGGGTGGAGTGTGCGATGAGGAAAGCATCTGTTCTGGCTGGAATAGTAGAGTAATATTCAAGTGCAAGGTTAAATCTGTGCAAGGTCAAGTCCAGCTCTTCCTGTTGGGTCTGCAATTGACTATGAGCATAGGGCATGAGAGCTCCCCCTGCTGAAACCTCCTGACTCCATTTTAGTGAGGTTTCCCACTACTGATTTTCACGTTCTCAGGGGGCTTAAATTCCAGTAGTACATGCATGGAAGGAAATAAGCTCCATTATAGATGTACTCACAATGGCTGTGCTGTGGGAACCCGGAGTAGGAAGTTGGACATCATCAAATGGCGGGCATTACGGCTGAATAAGTCGTGTGGGCAGAGGTAACGACATACACAGCCTGACAGAGAGTGACCAAGTGTTCTTTTGGTTCAACAGACTGAGAAATGAATCAAAATTAAGAACTCAAGAATGGGAAGAATGGCGTAAAACAAAAATCGTTAAGCAGAGAGGCCAATAAATTTTAGAGTTGTTACTAAGATTATAACACAATGAAAATGTAAACAATATTTCCTATTAGATACTATACATAAAGAAGAAAAAATAGAATAATCATTTGGATCAGAAAGCTCAGTCAAAGCTTGTAAGACAGGAGTAAAGTCAGATTTTGCAGGTGGAAATAATTATTGATTTTTATTTAGAAGCATGGGTTCAAAAGTATTTATTATAATTACTGTAATGTAAAGATGACAGTAGTGTAAGTAGGATATATGGCTAGTAATCACTAGAAAAGAAGAAAAAGCTAATACAAGTCAATGCAGCAAAAGACAGGATTATAGAGAAGGGAAATAGCAAGAAGTATAGAAATAGAAAGTATATAAGATGATAGTAATCATAACAGGTGTATTGCTTAGAGTAATTAATATGAATGCTCCAAATGTCCCTATTATAAGACCAAGATTCCTAGATGGGTCCCTAAATGCAAAATCCAAATATTGCTATTTACATACAATAGATACACCTAAACCTAAATGACCAGACAGTTCAGAATAAGGAGATGAGATTGGCTTCTACACTAAAAAGTGTAGTATGCAATAAGTGTAATATGTGTAATATGTGAAGAGAAAAAAATACTTTCCATGATTAACTAAAACTGACAAGTTTTTAGGAGAAGTATTGAGAGTCTGTAAAAAGTGTGCTGAATTCTAGGGGAGATTATATATATATAAAGAGAGGATTCTTTTAAAAGAAAGAAAAATGCAGAGAACATCAAAAGCAGTGGGATAAATTCTTGAAAGTCAGTCTCGTACCTTCTTAGAAAACAGAAGAGCTATGATGTAGCACAGACGCATGGGAGATGAAAAATATACTGTCACAGGTAACATGATTCTGCTTAGGAGAGGTGAAATTAGACTTGTGTTGATATGAGGTCTGATGGGGGCGTGGGTGGCTCAGTCAGTTAAGCGTCTGCCTTCGGCACAGTCATGATCCCGGGGTCTCGGGATCCAGCCCCACATGGGGCTCCCTGCTCAGGGGGGAGCCTGCTTCTCCCTCTCCCATGCCCCCCCACCCCTTGCTTGTGTTCTCGCTGTCACTTATTTTCTCTCTCAAATAAGTAAATCTTAACCCCCCCACACACGTGAGATCTGATGTTCCACAGTAATTCTGAAGTAAAGTGGGCACAGTAGGCACATAGTTGAGAACAAAACTGAATTGTCCAAGAAATGAGTTTCTAATAACTAAAAATGTTAAAAGGTTTTATCTTGTGTTCCTAATGAGTTCTTTAGTCTTTGAGTTTTCTATTAAAATGCTAAGTATTAAAAATAACTGTTTTTAGGAAATCACGTAAAAATTGAAGCAAACGATAACCTAGAAGGAAAAAAAAAAGCCCTGTTTAACGGGCGGTGAGCTGATATTGTTAATGTATTAAGATCTCTCCTGTAGACGGAACAACTTTCTCTTCTTCACAGAATCCCTGCACAGGCCACCAAAATAGAATTTTCAAGTCTGCAGTAGAAAAGGAAGGGAATTTCCACTCTACGATCTCTTCTCAAAGTTTCAGTGTGATGGAGAGAGAGAGAGTTAGGCGCTTAGGGCTACCACTTCCCCAGGCTGCCTCTCGGTGCCGGTGACCCGGGGCTGAACGTGAGCTGACGTTCAGGAAGAACGGTGTGCCCTGGAAGAAAGCTGGGTTTACCTGGAGGAGAGAGTGAATTCCAGCAAAGAGGTTGTGCCTGAGGGTCTCAATTCCCCCTCGACAAGGCTACCTCTGTCTACAAACCTAAGCACCGCACTGGTGTGGCCCTTGTGACCAGGCGCATTTCAGCCCCTTCCGGGTTCTTTCCTCCTGTAGGTCTGCTGACCCCTGAGCCCACAAGTATTCTAGGCTCCTTTTCTTCTGTGATCAGCCTAAGGGAGGAGACATTGTCTCCTGAATTAAGAGGCCTATGAATTACATTTGTAACGGCCGGAGGGACTGATGTGAAGTCTGATTAACTCAGGAGTGAAGTATTAGGAGGTATTAGGATTTGGCCTCTCAATCCCCCACATTGTCAGTATGAAAGCTGATAATCTGACTTGATTTCTGAGGTTGGAGTCTTTGCTATTTCCCCATGATTAGGTTTAGGCTACGCAACCTCAGCAGGCATAACTACAAGAGTGATGTTTTGTCCCCAATACATCAACAGCAACTAATTTGACCTGGCATAAAGCATTCACTGTATCTCACCTTACTGTTATATTTTTTATAAAGATTTTAAAATTTATTTCAGAGAAAGAGAGTACATGCTCGAGAGTGCGTGAGTGGGGGGGGGCAAAGGGAGAGGGAAAGAAGCAGACTTCCTGCTGAGCAGGGAGCTGGATGGCAGCTCCATCTCCTGACCCTGAGATCAGGACCTGAGCTGAAACAAGGAGTCGGTTGCATAACCTTCACGGAGCCACCCAGGTGCCCCTACTGTTATATTTTTAAGGTGAGCAATTTCTCAACATTTTTTTAAAACTAGTGAAAGAATTGATTTAATAAATAAAACTTTATTTATTTTTTTATTATTTGATGTATGAGTGTGTTTGTCCTAAAGTCAATGATGAAACCTAAAACAGAAGCAGGTTGCTTAAGACTGACCATTCCAAGTGGCAAGTAGTAAAATAGTGTACTCACACCCCGTGAGGATGCTTCTAGAAAACAATCTGGAGAGTTTCCATGGGTCCCCTGATGTTGGACGGAATGCAGGGACTAGCATCTGACCCACAACCACGGAGTCTGAAGGTGAGAGTCAGTGGCCTGAGGTCCACTGACTTGCAGCCGAGCCTGGGAACCGAGCCGGGGAACCAAGCTCTGGGGGAACCTACCACAACTTGTAGCCTCTGGTGTGACAGGGATGCTTGAACTTCCCATGAACCTGGGAGGCCCCACAGGAGGGAATCCTACTGGAGTGTTTTGAATGGGACTCCACACAAGGGGATGGCCCAGTACAACTGTGGGCTGGAAGAAACCAGTGGCTAAAGAGGAAGTTGTGAGTGGCCAGCTGGAGGCGGCATAGCGTACGTCAAAGGAACTGTAGGCAAGAGATTTCCAGTGATGGAAGTTGTCTCTGAAAAAAGCCACAAAACCACTCCAAGAAAAAAATAACTGACATTTAGAACATCCCTCACCAAGAGGATGTCTCTGCCAGAGTATAACTGTACTATGAATAATACTTTTATTTACCCTGACTTCCTTTCACTCACCTTATTCCAATCCCTGAAAGGTCCCAAAGCCTCAGCTGGAGAGTGAAGGAGAAGGTAGAATAAGAGGTAGATATGTATTTAACCACTCCTATCCTTACTCATTATAGGCTCCGAAGCCTGAAGTGGGCCAGAGGTCCAAGAAGGAAGAAGTTTCAAATTTGACGAGAACAGAATTGTGATTAATATACTTGAATAGATTTTGGCAGGGGAGGGGAAGAGAGAATCTTCAAGCAGATTCTGTGCTGAGCATGGATCCCAACACAGGGCTCGATCTCATGACCCTGAGATCATGACCTGAGCTGAAATCTAGAGTCGGAGGCTTAACTGACTGAGCCACCCAGGTGCCCCTCGAATAGACTTTTTAATACTGGAAAAAGAGACACTAAATAGCACTGACTCTAAGGTGCTGTTGATGATAAGATGCTCCATTATTTTATATACTACTGAGAAAGGAAAAAAAACTTCAATTATGAAAATAAGATGACATTAAGACTCAGAGATGAGATGTTAAGATGGAAAGATATGTACATTTTAGATAAAACACAGTAATATTTTACCACTTAAGAGTGATTAGAAAAAGTATGAGATCTGCTTGAGATTTCATTCAGGAGAGGGTAAATGAATTAATTACAGAGGATTTCAAAGGGGGAAGTGGTGATGAAAAGTAAAGTTCATTCCTGCTTGTACCCTTCAGTGTCCAACTGGTTCAATAAACTGGTTAAACAATGTAATTTCTCAGCCTAATTTCTAGCACACAAACACACGAGATATATGTGTCTTTCACAGAAGCCTGAACAGAAAAGAGTATCTGGGTACTTGAAGACTTGTTTTAAGGTTCACAGCCTCCAACTTAAATATGTCTAATCCTGCCCCAACGGAGCAGAACACACTCCTCGAATGCTTATATGGGTGCTAAATTTCCTTGTTTGGAACGATAAACTGGAATACATGGAAATAATGAAATACTTGAGATGTTCTCATCACTTATGAGGACTAACAGGAAAGAATGAGATCTCATGCCCTCGTGAACACAGCTGGTAATATGTGGAGGTTCTAGTGTAGCTAAAATATCTTGTGGCCTCCCTGACTCGCAGATGTCTAGATAAACGAAACCACCCACTTCTATGGTCTGGGAAAGTCTGAAGAACCCCCTTTTGTTTTTGTCAGTTCCTGGAGAATTGTCTCACAGTCCCCTCAGGCTCTGGCTCTCCTGGGTATCAATCTGGAGTTGAAACTGGATTCCTGTGGTGGTTTTAAAATATGCCTACAAATTCTCTGACACTCCCTTCTTCAAGAGATGGCACGTAGTGGAGTCCAGAAGTACTTCAGGAGGAGGTCCCCAAAGGTGTGGGACGGTCTGTGTGACTTACTTCTAATGAAATGCATGGGGCAGATGGGACATTGAGCGACTTCCAAGACTAGGTAGTAAGGCACGAGGCTTCCTCCTCGCTCAATCTCTTGCTCTGGAGGGAGTGGCTTGCATATTCTGAAGCCACTCAAGTAGCCCTGTGGAGAGAGAGGGAGCCATATAATTAAGCCATTTTGGAAGTGGAGGTTGGTTCTTCAGCAATTTACCAAGGGCAGGGCCATTTTAGAAGGGATAGGGTGGATGGGTTATGGACATTGGGGAGGGTTTGTGCTATGGAGAGTGCTGTGAAAGGTGTAAGCCTGATGATTCACAGACCTGTACCCCTGGGGCAAATAATAAAAATATTAAAAAAAAAGGAAGGTAAGGTCAGAGTTTGTAGTTGTACTTGTGATAGCATTGATGTTATCAGGGCCTAGAGTCAGTTTGCCCCAACAGTACTTAATACCTTAATAAAGTAAATAAATAGCTTAAAAGAGGAAATTATTACTAAAGTATAATACTTAAATCTTTAAAAGAACTTTTCATTCACGAGAAGCTGGGTCTCCTTACCCCTGGATTTTCCCCATTTTAAACCAGTATCTTCAGCCAGCGTCATCTTCCTGCACCACTTATCTGATCGTGCTATATGCCCATAAAAGAATGCATTGGTGTCCCACCAACTCCCATTGTCTCCCACATGAAGCCCAAAGTCCTTTACTTGGTTTATAGGAATTTTAAGTACTGCCGTGCTGTGAGATTGTGGTCACTTCTCTGGCCATGGGATATTGACTTGGAGTCTCATGCAGTAAAGATTTTATTTTTCACAAGTTTTGTATGATGCAGAAGACTCAGTAACCTTTACCTGAAGATCTTTTTGTTCTAGAAATGAATAATTATTTCTTGTCAATATTTCTTACATACACAGAATGAGTGGACCAAGTGACCAAAGCTTCTGGGAAACACAGAAATGACTGTTTTCACACCTATATAGTAGGAACAACTAAAACTGTGTGGGCGGTTCAAACTGGACAGGACAGTGAAAAGAAATTGGTGGAGCAGTATGTCTTTCTTCTGAAAAGATCACCGTATTAAGTTCCTAAACAAAGAAAAAAGGAAGTAATAATTATGGTATACCACTATGTAGTAACTGAAAAGACAAAATAGATCTATCTTACTGACTTGAGATACTATCATATAGTGTAGAAAAAAATGGTTAAGAAACAGTATGTAGCGAATGGCCACAAGCAGGCAGAAGTTTATACATGCATAGACAACTATGGTATAGAAGGCGACTAGGTCAAATTGTTAATGATGATTGTCTCTGGGGAAGGAGCTTATAAGGGGAGTTTGGCTTTTTTTTGACATTATTCACTTATGAATTTTTGAAAATGTGTGAAAATGTATCCTTTTATAATTTAAAAAGATAGTTCCATTTTATAAAGATCAAGAATCACAACGAGGAACTTTAAATTAATGTCTATCCCTTTGTCTTCACACAGACTCTCATGCATCCTCCTGGAATGATGGAAGGTTTGATGTCAGGGTTGAAACACATCTTGAAACCATATTCCAAAGGTATCTTTCATAGCCTCATTAGTGGCTACCACACTCTATCTGTTATCAAGTGGCTCCTCATAGCTCACCTCATGCTACTCCATGTATATTTCCCCCCAGAGTTCAGTTAAATCTGGGAAAAAAGAGTCGATGATTCTCCTTTATTTAAAAATGGTTGAGTAATTTTAATTTTTTTATTGCACGTTTCTCTTTCCCCAAATTTCTTGTCCTTGGTTTTTCTTGGAAGCAGCATGGTGACAACGAAGAGTGGAGGGTTTGAAGTCCACACAGAGGAACTGTCAACACAGGCTGCTGTGTTCATTTACCAGCAGAATCCCTGTGGGGAGACCATTCCCTTAAACTCTCTGGACTTGGGTTTACTCATCTATAAAGTGGGATGGAAGCCACTGTGAGGGTCTGAGGAGGTAATGAAAGTGAGTGTGGATGAACAGTAGCCTCTAGAAAATAATGCTGCTTGACCCCTCTCTTCCTCCTGCCCCTTCCTCCTCTCTTTCCTTGCTCTTTTCTTACCAGAGTCAGAACTCTGCACGTATCAGTAAAAAACAGAATGAAAATAATCACTGCCCTTTTGTACTTCAAAGGGTCACTTTTGTGGACTCATCTGGGCAAATGTATGTGGAGAATGTGGTAAAGAATCAGGTCTGAATGCTAGTTCCATTTGTCTATTTGTATGTTTTTGCCACAAGCCAGCCCTACAAGTGGGTCTGTCAGAGAACACCTCACCCTTCCTATTTTACACACAAGGACATGGTTGGAGAGCCTGTGACTTGCCCATGGTCTCACAGCACTAGAATCCAGGCTTCTAGAGGATCGAAGGCCAGTTTTCAAGGTTATTTTGCTTCTGTGACCTGCAGGGGTGACAGGGTGGTGTGTTGGACGAGGTGGGACATAGACCGAATGGTCAGGGAGGGCTCTCTAAGCAGATGGCAGTGAGCTGACTTCAAGCAGAGCAGGGGCTTTGTCTTCATCGTTGTGTCCCCATTCCCAGGGACGAGACCCGTGCCCTGTGAGCAGCGTGCGTTCCATAGGTATTGGTTGAATGAATTAATCGGTGAATGGAGGAGCTATTCATGAAGACACCTGGGAGTGTTTGGAAATGTTTTTGCAATAACCACTCATGCGCACAGCTCTCCTTCTTTTGCTCTTATCATGTGCCAGGCACATATGCTTAATGATTTCCATTTCTTTAAAACTTGAATCCTCACAACAATTCAAAGAACGAATTACACTACTAGCCCATTTTTCAGATAAGGGCTAGAATGACGTTAGTGTTAAAGGGAATGGAATTTTATGTTTTAAAATGCTTATGGACATTGGGGAGGGTTTGTGCTCTGGTGAATGCTGTGAAAGGTGTGAGCCTGATGATTCACAGACCTGTACCCCTGGGGCAAATAATAATAAAAACATGTTTAATATTCTTGTTACTCCTTTTAATCTGAAACACTTAAAAAGATAGTCACATTTTAATTAGTCAAAATGCTAAGAAATGTGGTATTCTGATTCACCTGATTTTCTGTCAAACATACTTGTTAAAGTTCTGTATAAAAATAATAGTGTCTCTATCTGCTTCCTTCATATGTTAGTTATAACTGAATCATAGAAAGTCTGGGTTGGAAGAAACCGTAAAATTCAGCTAGTCCAGCACTACTACTTTATATATAAAGACAGGCATCAAGAAATTAAGTGACCCTTTTTTTTTCTGTAATGACTGTGGGTTTTTGTAGTGAGTATTTGTAGTTGGTGAAACTGTAACAAGCGAGGCCATCATTTGGTAAGCTCACAAGTCATGTGTTTCACAGGCAGTTCATTTCCTCTTCGTAAGAACTGCAGTGACACAGACATTAGAACACCGACTTTACTGATAGACACCTGAGGCTCAGGGCCCTAAGTAACTTGCTCTGGGTCACATTTACCATAAATGGTAGACCTGGGATTTGTAGTCGGATTACTCCTCTAATCCACCATGCTGCCACTCCCCAATAGTAAAATTATTTTATAGACTGGTCGCAGGAATGATAGTAGGTTGGGTTGAGAGTTTACTCGTCCCCGGACAATGGAATTTATGTTAATTCTGTTTCTTTGGAAGGTTGCGGCAAATGTATCTGCACCTGAAAAGAAAGGGTGGAAAAAAATCCCATTATTCATATTTCAATTAGTGCCTGTAGCATCACACATCCAATGATCAACAAAATCCAGGTCATTTGAACAGTGAGACAGCAGGCTCTGGACAACTACAAGAGAGGGAAACTTGCCAGAGACTCTTGGGGGAAATCCCTACCCTAAGGAAATCCCTCCATCATGACAAAGTGCCCCAGGGGCCTTTGAGATTCTCTGAGGGCTGATAAGGTGCCGTCTAAACAGTGCAGACTGGCCGATACCATCTTTCATGTCTTTTCTGAATGACTGAGGACTTTAGCCTCTCGGATTCTTCTGTCCTTCTCTCCCCCAGAGGAAGTTCCTGGCTGGAGAAACCCCCAGAACCGGTACGGGTAGGCTAACGAGAAAGGACTCAGGGACTGCTTGGTCTTCCCCAGGGGCTGCTTTAAAAAGTAACTTCAGCTTTTATTTTGTCTTTCTATCTGCCTGTCTATCTATCTATCTATCTATCTATCTATCTATCTATCTATCTACCTACCTACCTACCTGCCTACCTATCATCCATCATCTGCCTATCACCGTCATCTACCTATCTATCCTTATCTATGTTGGAGGAGGTGGGGGATTATAATGAGCAGCCACCTAATGACCAAAAGACCCTAGCGATTGAGTTCATAAAATGTGCCTTCCAGAGATTAGGAAAGGACAGCCTAAAAGTGATTTTAGCCATTTAAGGCCATTTGAGGATGCGTGTAAACATCACTCAGCCCCTGCAGTTGAAGAGCCCTTGAGCCCTGACACCGTACTCCCCATCCCTCATCCCCCCCACGCATCCATTCCGGGGCATCCTGAAATTCTAATTTATCTAGTCATCACAGACTCAGAAACAGATGCACTTTGCACTCATGATTACACATTTTGGTTATTTCTGCAAAATCATTGTTAGGCATCATCTCCAGAGAAAGCCTTAATCCCAAGTCTACAAATCAGTCACTACAAAAAGCACTTGTGATTTACCTGCTGCAAATCATTTGATTAAAACATGGTGAAATTTAGAAATTAGGCTCTCTTAAGCCAGGAGAAAAATATTCCGAGGAGATAGGGAGAAAAATTCTTCAGCTCCCTGACATCATGTAAACGTCAAGCCTTGATCTTACTGAGTTAGTCCTTTGGCCTTTTCTCCTCACAGCTGCATTATATTCCTCTCCCAAATGGATGACCACAGCCTTCCTGGCCACTGAAACCAGTGTGATGAGAGAAGAACAGGGACATCTACATGTTTAACAGGAGACTCTCAAGGGGTACACTGTTCTCTGTGACTGGAATTGATCCTCTGTTATCCCAGCTCCTCCCCACGATGCGTGGCTCCACGGTACACTTAGCACCCTATACTATAATTCCTCCATTGCTTCCTTGCCTCCCCCACTAGACCGACTGCTTTAAAGGCAGCTTACAGCTCCTGTCTCACTGTGCTTGTCTTCGATAGGATTCCACCAGAAAACAGCTCTGTCAGACAGGGATTTGTGTACAGGGATATTCTCACACCTGTGAGGAAATGAAGACGGTAGGATGGGTAAGATGGAAGAGTTGAAATGGAAAACAGTCACAACAAAGACCTCCTGAGATCCCATAGACACCTTGGGCAACTTCTAAAGCTGGAACGACCCCTTCACAATCTTCCCACCGTATGGCAAGGGAACTGAACATTTATTGCTTGTCTGCCAGTCACTGGATGCAGGTTGGCTCCTGAGGGAGGCATAACCTCAAGCAAGGCAGCTTTCACTGGATGAGGGAAGTTCCCAAGAGCCAACAGAGCTGCCGGCTGCTGTCCAAACTCCCCAAAGCTCAGGGAATAGTGTGCTTTAATTCTGAATGCAGGCATCCGGGGGTCATGCCCCAGTGTCCACTATAGTACTCAAAATATATTCTTAAATAAGAGACACTGTAGTCCAGATGTTTCTCCAAGTGACTGGTGTATTTGATTTCATATATGCATCTGGAATATTGTAGCCAACTGGGGATGTATCGTACATAGCTGGTAGTTTGGAGGCCTCACTCTTAGGTACTAGTGATACAGCTACTTGGTGTCAGCATGAATGTGATTTGATGTGTAATTAATTTCTTTTATCCAATGTGATCTGCTGGAAAAAATTCTGAGACTTGGGTTGAAAGGCCTGGGCTCCTAGTAGAACTCTGCCATTTACTATAGGACAAGCCATTAAACTTCTTTGTTCTCAGTTTTCTCATCTGTAAAATGGCAACAATGATATTTTGCCTGACTCTCCACAGGGCTGTAGTGCACAATAACAAAATGGATGCTTGTTAGAGCCTGCTGTAAATGGCTGGTGCAAAGGGCCTGAGGAAGCCCCGGGAGCCCTCAGTCGGCATGAGGAGCCCTGGACTTTGAGGGTCCTGCAGATGTAGAGACAGAGAGGAATGGTGGGGCGGGAATGTGAGGGGAAGGGATGCGGAAGGAAGGTAGCGTTTTCCTGAGGTGCCAAAACCCATCTCTTGCTACTTCACCACGGCAACTCAGGCTGGCTCAACTGAAGTCAATTCAAAACAAAAGAGAACAAAACGCGAAAAGACAGATAAATCAGCCGATTGAAATATATACGTTAAGTCAATATGTATTTTAGAACTTGTTTCTCACCTCCTGCCGACCAGGAGAGGCTGCAGCAATCGTACTTTTGGGAGGAAAGGAAAACCACGGTGTTTGTTTAGTTCTGGGGGTTCTTGGATACATATACTGTAGGACCTGTCACCTCAACACCACTTTGACTCAACTCGTTCATCCGAAAGCAAGTGGGTGTTCATTTCTAAGTCTCTCTTTATCTCTCTCTTTTTGTTGTGGTCGTGGTTGCTTTGGTCTCATTTTTAATCTCTCCCTGTGACAACCCTCTCTCAGTCCCTGTCCTGAAAGTAAGTGATCATCCTTCAGGTCAGGGTAGAACTAGCGTGGACTTCCCCAGACCCTACCCGCAACAGTGGAAATGTTTCCTTTGAATTTTAAGCTTTTCAGCACTGATGGCACAAACTTGGTTTTGGTTGAAAACTAGAGAAAAATGTCATGTGGTCACCTCCAGGGAGGTGTAGTCAGCTTATTTCTAACCAGAGGCATTTCCCAACTGGTTGCCCACATGACCCTAGTTTTCCCTTCAACCCCAGAGGTTTTCTGTTGCACATTCTGCTCTTTTTCCTCTACTCTTTCTCCTAATTATCCATTCATCCAACCATCTCCCTCCTATCTGGTTAAGAAGCCAGCTTTGGTGACATTGCACATGTTATAATTCCCTTCTGCAGAGTCCTTGCTTGGGCCAGATGTAGATGAATTCTGTCTTCAACTTGAACACCACGCTTTTGGGACCCACATGTTTTCTGGTTTAGCTTCCATCTCCGGGAGCTGCTGGTTGGCTAGGATAATTTCAACAAAGCAACAGGGCTGATTGGGGTCAGGTCTGCTTTGTGCTTCCTGTTATTTTAAGATTTATGGGTTAGATTAATCTGGCACTCTACCCTGACCTTGCTAACAACATGTTTGTTTTCATCCATAAAGTGCCCTAGAAGGAGACCACACCAATGAAAGGAAAAGTTGACTTCACTTGGTCTGTGACAGATCTGGGCTTTATACCAATGCTTTTTTTCCAGTGTAGACAGACAACTTGTCCCTTAACCCCCCAACTCCTGCTCTGGGGTTTAAAGGAACAAGGTACCACATATCATTATTACATGGTATATGGATATAATGGAAGCATTTTTCTCGTTGAAGCCTACCCTGATCCCCTCCACCCCAACCAAGGTTAGACTGGGTACCCTTGTTAAGCACTTTAATGGTACCATATACTTTTCCTTATATTTTTTGTTTTTGATTTTTTTTTTGTTTTCTACTTTCTTTTCTATTAGACCCCATGCAGGCAAAAAGAAAAAAAAATTTCTTATTAATCATTGAATCCCCAGAGTATGAAACACAGAGGTGTCAATATATATTTGTTCATGAATGAACTAATGTTTGGAAAGTGTGGTTCCTCTTGTAGTTTTCTGAGAAGGAAGAAAAGTAGCAATATCTGATTTTCTCGGTGCATCTACCTGGGGCTCTGTGGCTCACTAACAGGCAATGCTGAGGGTAAGAGGATATTGGCTTTTACATGTGACTGTCTCTCTATCCCTTCTGTCTATCCATACCATCCTCCCTGCTGTACCTAGATCTTGGCAAGCATAGTCTTCTCCATGGGGGGTGCATGGCCGGCAATGGGTAAAACTGATCAGGAAGAAATAGCAAGCTGCTAATAAATGTCTATTTCTTACTGCCTACCCACATCCATTAACATGGTAAGCAAATGTGTGCCTAGAAGTATATCCATGCTCTCAAGATCTTGCCAAACTTTTATTCTTTCGTTTTTGTATCGCCCTACTTCTCCCTTCCACTCTTCTCTTCTGCCAGTTAAAAAAGTCACCACATCTTGTATAAGACTAGTGTTTGACTTAGGTGGTGTTTAAAACCAATATGGATTACTATGCAACCCCTGCATAATTTAAGCTCTATCACCCCATCATATTGTGAACTCCCTGAAAGCATGGCTCTTTCTCACACTCTCTGGCCCCAGTGAGTAGAATAGATGCCTTCTATGTAGCAGGACTGTAGTCAATGTTTGTTGGGTGAAATTGAAATTTACAGGGTTAGACATCTAGGCTGTGATGGATAGATGTGCTTGATAGCATCACGTTTCATCTCAGGCAGTCAGGGCTCCTAGCCAAGTACATTCTCTACCTAGCTCTCTGTTGGGCCACCTCAACCTTATCTTAAAAATACCTTCCTCTGAGAAATTTTCTCAGGTGATGCAGACTTGGGCTAGGAGTTCCTCCTATGTGATTGCACAGCACCTCGTACTTCCCCATATCAAAGGAGTGCATTATAATTCTATCATATTGTAACTGCCTGTGTAATTTGTCTTCTTCTCTCATGAGGCCAAACATTTCCTTAGAGCAGGGAACTTGTACACGCCTTTGCTTTTTTGTGATCAGACTTGTTTGAGTGAAGCTGTCCAAGAAAACTTTCAGTGATGGGGGAATGCTCTATTCTGCTCTGTCCAATGAGGTAGCCACTAGCCAGATGTGGTTATTGAACCCTTAAAGTATAGATAGTGTGACTGAGGAACTACATTAATTGTATTTAATTTTAATTGATCTATATTGAAATTTAAATAGCCACACATGACTAATGGTTGCAGTATTGAATGGCACAGTTAGAAACTTCTCTGTTTCTGTTATTCTTTCCAAAGAACTAACTCTTAGCTTTTTTGATTCTCTATTTTGTTTCTTTCTTTTCTGTTTCAGTCAGTTCTCCTTTAATCTTTATCATTTACTTCTACTTTCTTTGCTTTTTTTTCCCTCTTGTTCTTTTAAATTCTGAGTTTGGAAGCTTATATTATTAATTTTAACATTTCTTCTTTCTAACGTATGCATTCAAAGCTGTACATTTTCCTCAAAGTGTTGCTTTATTAATCTACAGTATTTTAATCTACACTACTTAATTTAATCTCCAGTATTTTATTTTATTTATGTTTCTGAAGATTTTATTTATTTGAAAGAGAGAGAGTGAGCATGAATTGGGGGCAGAGGGAGAGGCAAAAGCAGACTCCCCGCTGAGCAAGGAGCCTGACAGAGGACTCGATCCCAGGACCCTGAGATCATGACCTGAGCTGAAGGCAGTTGCTTAACCAACTGAGCCACTCAGGCATCCCCAATCTATAGTATTTTAAATCAGCTTTATTGACATGTAATTTACACACATTAAACCACACCCCTTTAAAGGATACAGTTAGATGAGTTTCAGTGATTATATATAGTATAATAAATGCTATATAATATATACTATAATTAGGGCACCTGGGTGGCTCAGCGGGTTGAAGCCTCTGCTTTCGGCTCAGGTCATGATCTCAGAGTCCTGGGATCGAGGCCTGTATCGGGCTTTCTGCTCAGCAGGGAGCCTGCTTCCTCCTCTCCCTGTCTCTCTGCCTGCCTCTCTGCCTACTTGTAATCTCTCTCTCTCTGTGTCAAATAAATAAATAAAATCTTTAAAAAATATATATATACTATAATTAAAATATGGACTTTTCCCTTTATCCCCAAATGGACACTCATAACCCTTTGCAGTCATTCCTTTTCCCATTAATCTATTGTTACTATAGATTAGTTTTGCCTTTTGTAGAATTTCATATAAATTAAAACAATTAGCATCTACTCTTTGCCTCTGTTTCTTTATTTCAGCAGAATGTTTTTGAGAATTATCTATGCTATTGTATATAACAATAACTACTTCCTTCTTGTTACAGATTAGGATTCCATGGGATGGATAGATCACACTTTGCTTATGCATTTATTTCTCAATGAATGTTTGGATTGTTTTCAGCCTTTGGCTATCATGAATAAAGCTAGTATGAACATATATGTACAGGTTTTGGCATGGAGATACATATTTTCATTTTTCTTGGGTAATTACTTAGGTGTGGAATTGTTGGGACAGATGGTGCATGTAAGTTTATAAGAAATGGCCCAAGTGTTTAAAAAAATTTTTGTATCATTTTCAGTTTTCAGCAGGAATATATGAGAATTTCAGTTGCTCAACATCCTCATCAATACTTGCTATTGTCAGTCTTGTAAGTTTTAGACATTCTAATGTGTGCAGTTATCTAACTGTGGTTTCGTGTTGCAGTTCCCCGATGACTAATGATGTTGAACATCTTTTCATATCCTCATCAGACACTTGTGTAATTTTTGTGGTATGACTATTGAAATATTTTGCCCATTTAAGAAACTGGATTGATTATCTTCTTAGCATTCAGTTGTAAGTGTTCTTTATATATTGCCTTCTTTTTGGTCTTAGGGGGAAACACTTTGTCTTGCGATATTCATTGTGCTAATAGCTCTGGGTTTCTTACGGATGCTCATTTTCTGCTTGAAGAAGTTAGTTAACTCCTAGTTTGTTGAGTGGTTTTATCATAAAAGGGTGTTGAGTTTGGTTAAGTGCTTTTTCTTCATCTATTGAAAATTTTTAATTTCAAATTTAATTTTTTCTTAATCTGTTAATATGACTACTTTTGTATAAATATAAATATACAGAATGCATTTTTTGTGTCTTTTTGTTAGCACTATGGTTTTAAAACTTATCTATGTTTTTTTGTGTATCAGTAGATTTACTTTTTAAAATTGTTTGGAAGAGCTCCATTGTGTAAATAACTTCCTATTCCATCTTCCCCAGCCACTTAGGTTGTTTCTAATATGGAGTTACAATAAATAACCTTTCTACAAACATTGTTGCACATGCCTTTTGTGGAAAGAATAAGCATTCACATTTGTTGGTAAATGCCCAGGAGTAGAATTGCTAAGTCACAGAGTAAGTATGTGTATCACTTTAGTAGATACTGCCAAATAGTTCTGCAAACTAACTGTACCAATTTCCTCTCCTATTAGTACCGCACGAGAATTCCAGTTGCTCTACCGACTTGTAAACACTTGGTATTGTCTATATTTTAATTTTGTTAATTCTGCTGAGTGTGTTTTTTAATTTGCATTTGTGGCTTTTAATTTGCATTTCTCTGATGACTAATGATTTTGAGCACAGTTTTATACGCTTATTGGCCATTTGGATTTTTTTTTAAGTGAGTATTTGGATTTTGGCTCATTTTACCGCCACCAATTTGTCTGTCCTTAACTTATTTATTTATAGAATTTTAAAGATGTAATAATGTCTTAATTTCTTCGGTTTCATAACCTCTTGATGTCAGATAGTGTAAGTCGTCCCCCCTCATTCTTCTTCCACAAGACTGCCTTGGCTATTCTAGGTCCTTTACATTTCCATTTAAATTTTAGAATTAGCGTGTCAAATTCCAAGCAAAATAAAACAAACCTCTGCTGGGAATTTAGATTGAAACTGAACTGAATCTATAGAACAATTTGGGTTGAAATGACATCTCAACAATTTTGAGTTTGGTAATCCATAAGCATGATATACTCTTCTATTTATTTATATCCTCTTTAATTTGTCTTGTCAAGGTTTTTTTTTTTTTACTTTCTGAGGCTGCTTTGTTAGTTGCAAACAGTTAATTAAAAAATATCTTCTAGATTAACTGAATCTTTTAACCTTTTCATGTGTTTATTTTAGGTCAGATGTCAGCAAATTTTCTTCTGTAAAGTGCCAGAATAAGTATTTTCGGGTTTGTAATACATCGTCTCTGTTGCAATTACACAGCTCTGCTGTTGGAGAGTGAAAACAGCCATAGACAATATGTAAACAAATGGGCATGTTTGTGTGCCAATAAAACTTCAAAAAACAGGCAGTGAGCATGATTTGGCTTGTAGGCCATAGTTTGCTGACAGTCTTAGCCAAGTCTCTTGTAAGCCTTTAGCTGGCTCTCTTGTAAACAGGATATAATTGAATTTCTAAAAGTCCAGCCAACAACCTCTCTCTTTTAATTGTTGGCTTTAGCCCACCACATTAAAAAAAAATAATGATTCTCATGTATATTGACTTTTTTTCCCATCCGAGCTTACTGTTGCTTTGTATTTCTTCTACTTTTTCATGCTTTTATCTTGTCTTTTTATTAATTACATTTTTATTTTCCTCCAGTTCTTCATCCTTATTATCTATTACTTTCAGTAATTACTTTTGAAGTTTTGCCATGATACCTATCAAAGTCTAACTTTTTGAACAAGAAAAGATCTATAATATTTTACTTTTATTCACTTTCCTGTTAGCTTAAATACTATTGTTGTCATACATTTACTTAGGTCCTTATTTTTTAGCCTGTTGATTAGCCTTTATTATTGTGGTTTTCTTATAAAAATGCTTAAATTCACCTATATATTTACCATTTTCTTTGCTCATAATTTTTTCCCCAGCATCTCAGACTTCTTTGAGGGAAAGTTTTTCCTATTACCCGAAATAAATTCTTAGAAGTCTCTTTAGAAATGTCTGTTGGTGGTGACTACTAGTTTTATTTATCTGGAAATGTCTCTATTTAACCTTCATTTTTGAAAGGTGGTCTTAACAGCGTACAGCTTTTGGTTGACAGTTATTTCCTCTCAACACCTTAAAAACACAAGTTGGGTTTCCACTGTTATAGCTGCAGAGTCAGCTCTCCATTTAATCTAATTTTCATTCCTTTGTAGGTGACCTGCCTTTTCTCTCTGGTTTTCAAAACTCCTCTTCAACAATTACACTTTTTACTTCTAAAAGTTCTATTTTCATATCTGTCTGCCATTTCTGATAGCCCTCTGGTTATTCCTCATTTTGTGACTCCATTTCTGGAAGCATTTCATATGTAATTATTCTATATACCAGCTACTTCCAGAGTTTTTGTGATTTCCCCTCTAAATTTACTGTTTTTCTCTCCCTCTGTCATCGTGCTTTTGGTGACTGGGAAACAAAGCAGTTTTCCTCTGAGTTCCTAGTTGGTGGAAATTAATCTGTGAGGATCCTGAGACCACAAATTGGGAGTGTTTTCACTCAGTAGAGGATTTTTAGTTGTTTCTACTAGCATCCAGAAGGCACTAGCAAACTGGGACCGCTTTCACCACGTTCTAGGTTTCTGACTTTCTGTGGGAGTCTTTGATTTAGATCTCTAGCCTAATTTGAGGCTTAGTTTCTTATTTAGCTGCAGTCCTGATCAAACAACCTGCAGAAGAACCTTGTCTTTTTTGTCTTGCTTTTTACTCATTGAGTCCCACTCTGGTTTCAGCTCACTCTTTTTGGGGGGAGAAAGGATTTGGTTTTGTGGGGTTGTCATTCTTGGAGTCTTCAGAGACATCCCAGAAGTGTATTTAGAGTTTTGTTTCATCCAGGAAAAAAAGAGGAGGAGGGTCCTGCAGAGTATGTACTGCACCATAGAGACTGAAGTGGAAGTCTTTAAGAACCATGTTTAGGGGCGCCTGGGTGGCTCAGTAGGTTAAACGTCTGCCTTCGGCTCAGGTCATGATCCCAGGGTCCTGGGATTGAGTCCCACTTCAGGCTCTCCGCTCAGCGGGGAGTCTGCTTCTCCCTCTCCTCTGCCTGCCGCTCTGCCTACTTGTGCTCTCTATCTCTCTGTTAAATAAATAAAATCTTAAAAAAAAAAAGAACCATGTTCAGCTGAACCCAGTGTCTGTCACTATTTGTTGAATGAACAACTCCCACTTTTGCCATAGATATAGAAGGTAGTCATTAGCATAGTGTGTCTTAATAGATCTGGGACACATTTGCTGCTGAAAGATGTTTCTGTATTTCCTTGTAGTTGATGCCTGCAATCCTCTTTCAGAATGAGTTCCATTTCTTTTAAATGAAAGCAGTTATTACTTAGTAAATGGCAGGTGCTGGCTCACTTGGTCACTGCAGGTAATGTATCAAAATTTTTATCAGCCACTTATCACTTTTACCTTAATAAGAATTTGTTATATGCTTAAAATCAAACAACCGTCACATGTTCAAGCTAAAAGGAATATTAGACTTTATAGAACTTAATAATTTTATTGTAAATATTGCTCTACATATTATTCAGAACCAGGGAGTTTAAATGTCTAGGCTAAGATCCAAAAATTGACTCTAAAACCACAAAGGATAAGCAGATTTTTGATAAGAAGTTTGGGGTACAGAGTGAACATAAGAAAATTTAGCAGCAGACATACCTGGCTCTGCCACTAGGGATGTGTGACTGGGCAGATTCTTTCTGTGCCTTAGTTCACTCTTCTTTGAAATAGGACTATTTTAGTACCTCTTTCATAGAAGTGCTGTATTAAATGAGATAAGATGTGGAAATCATTCAGCAAGTATCTCCTGCGTAATGGGTTCAATAACTGTCCTCTGTAACCACGGGTGTATATACAGTGACCACCTTGAGCCACCAAATTATCTCCCTGTTATCGTTTAAAAAATGGACTAATTTAGCATTGTTATTTTATGTATTTTATTCATGATAATAATAATAATAATAATGAAATTTTGCAGTTTAAAGGGCCTGTATAGTAACTCCCTGCATGACAGGCAGTCATGTGTTAGTGCTTATTCAATTTCTCATGATGACATATAAATGAAATTGGGTTTGTATCGACCACTCTGCCAGATTCCCACGTTCTTGCTCTCACTCTCAGGATGAAGACATTGAAGCTTAGAGGCATATGGAATAACTTGCCTAAGGTCACAGAGACAAAATTCTAGGATTCTATACCGAAGCATCCAGGATTTAAGCATGGGGTGTTTCCATGTAGAATATAATGTATCCTTCTACATCTTGATTCTTCCATAACAAGAAATAGAGTATTTAAGGAACTAGAAGAAAAACCATGAGAGAGTTTTATAAACAAAGAGTGATCAACAGCACTGAATATCACTGAGAGATTAAAAGAAAGAGGAGAAGGGTAGATATATGTTTGATTTTGAAATGCGGAGGTGCCCTTAATTACCATTCCTTTTAAAAAAAAACCAGAAGTTGTGATTTTGACCTACAATTTGCTAAGGGAAACTAGCTGGTTAACTCTTGAGAATCACCAAGTGAAAACTGAGTCAGTGGCCAGGAGAAAAGAGAATTTCTGGGAATAACAATTTATGCTCATAGGACAAGTAAAATAACTACTATGTTTCTTGTGTGCTAATAAGAATTTCTCTCCAAATACAGTTTTAATTTTACATGTTTGCATCACACATGTGATGTTCCTCAAGACTTTTTTTGTTGTTGTTGACAGTGGGCACCCTAATTTATTTTATAACAACCACTGTGGCTGGTTTTACATCTTATAGCGTTTCTAGTGCTTTTATTGGAAGTTCTGATCTTGCCTTCCTTCCTGATTAATTGTCCAAATTATATCATTATATCAGTTTATTTCAAGGATGCTTTTGTTAGCCGGGTCATGTATCCCAGAAATTCCTTCCTTATGGTGCCTCTCATTTCCCCAGCTGGAATCGAAATATCATTTGTATGGAAGGACAATTTCTCCATATTTATAAAATCATTTATAAACTAGCTGTACTCTGGGATCATATTTGATTTGTTAAAGTGGTAAGTGTAACTTTTTGAGAACTTCATATTCCAGCGAGTTTCCTTGAGCTCTGCCTCTTAGATGTAAAGTTTTCAAACTGGTGTGGAAATGACACATGGATGGTGATAGAGTTACTTAATAAAGACAAAGACAAGTGTTATTAAAGTATTCCATCCAAGCTGGCACCTGAATTAAATAGGAATAAGAGAAAAATAAAAAGCACTTCTAACAAATCTCAGGGAAGCTAGAGATAACCAGAAATGCATTCTTTTGAAGGCTCAGGAAGAAGAATATGAGACATATAAATTCATTTATTCAATCATTAGTTTAAATAGTTAATCGAACATCTATTGAGAGCAAGCTGTGTGCTAGGTGTTGATGTATTGTAGTTAAGAAGATCATCAAAATCTGTGTATCATGTAATGGGAGAACATAGGAACATATTCTTAATTTCAGGTTGTCTGGAAAGGCTAGGGCAAGTGAACATGAGACTTGGAGTCTTCCACTTGAATTATCTGAGCAGATTGGAATGATGTTTTTCTTCAATGGGCAAATCTCACAGGGTACAGAATTTAGGTCTGTACAAGACAGAAGAATTCAGACCTGCACTAATGTGGGTATACTGCCTGGAATTCTTGGTGGAGTCATTCTTCCCCAAGTGCAATCCTCCCTCTTACGCTTGTCACGCTATTTTTGCCAAGCCTCTCCTTAGAACTTGATTGTATAACACAGCGATGAGGAACATGAGCTTGAACTCCAACTCACTGGGGCTCTAGTTCCAGTTTGTCATTGATGAGCTATGTGTCATTAGTTAGAATACTTGCTCTTTCTGCATATGTTTCCTGTCCATTAATTGGGGGCAATGATGATACTTATTTCATAGGACTGTTGTGAAGATGTAATGAAAGGAATCCCCAAATCTTTCAGCATAATATCTGATTCATATTTAGTAGCCATCATTATTGGAATTGGGCTGAGCTCATTTACTAAGTACTTACAATGTCCCAGCTTTGTGCTAAGAGGCTTACATGTGAGTTAATAATGTCTCTTTCTCCTTACCACCTTTTGCCTGCATTTTTTTGTCCCTACTGTTGAAATTCCCAGGAAGCCTAGAAATAGAGCATTCCCTAAAAACTGGAGTCAGCAGCCTAGAAGGGCTACACAGGCCTTGGTAGAACTCTGATTTCCGATTCCTGGGTTTAAGATCCCACTTCCCCTCAGCTCTGTATTTGGACCTCTTTCTGGTTCCTGTCATGGTGAAGACCTCAGAAGCTGATGGGACAGGACAGATCTGGAGCAGTTACATTTATGACAGATGATAACTGCTACAAATTCCCCCCTGTTCTTCACTCCCGACGGGTTTCTGTCTCACCCCTGTGGAAGGTGGTGGGGTGAGTACCCTCAAACCATGTGCTGCTTTCTTTTTTACCACAGGCAGAGTTTCACTCTGGTCGAATGGGTTCAAAGAAAAGGTTTCACTCTAACTGATGGCCTCACAAACACCTGGAACGTTTGAAGCATTATGATTAGAGCTGAGTTATTCTGAAGAACTAGGGCTCTTCTTATTTGGAGGGGCTATGGTTGTGTGTCCTTGTGTGAAAGGGAGAGAAATTTTGTCTTCAGAAATGAAAGTTTTATCACAGCATCACATGTAGGTGTTTTACCTCACATCCAGCTGCAGAGAATAAAGCAGCTGTGCTGTGGAAGCTGAGGGACTCAGGAGCCGGGTGTTGGGTTGAGCCTGGTTCTTGGCTCACAGGTGTGCAAGTCCCTCCATGATCCTGCTCGTGATTCACCTGTTTTAATCTCCCTTTCTAAAACGCAAGTATCAATTTTCTTGTCAATATTTCTGCAAATTTGGAATACGAAATAGGAAATCTGTGCCCAGTTGAGTCCATAAACTAATGATGGTCATGGGAGCTAATCGGGGATGCAGCTGGACTAGATATCAGCTTCTTTTCTGTGGCCTGCAGAGTCTGATCCAGTGACTCCTCTTCGCTCTCTTCCTACTTTCTGCTGCTTCATTCACTTTCACCTTAACGTCCTTTTCCCTTGAGCAAAACTAGAGTATTGAATTGGTGTTTGAGATCTTTTCCAATCTTGGGATATTGGGAACAACTGTGTAAAGTTTGAGGATGTTAGTAGTAGAGGCAAGGAGAGGAGGAGGAAGAAGATGGTAGGGGATGGGTGGGTGGGAAATTTGGAGTCTGTGGCTTAGAGGGTGTCTTCCTAGGGAAAAATTTCACTCACTGTGTAGCAGAGTTAGAGAGACAGGGTAGATCTGGATCAATCTTTATGTAAATCTGTATTGAGATTTTATTTTATTTTTTTACATAAAACAGTTGTCACTGACCTCTGTCATTTCTCTTTGGCATGGGATTAACACAATTATCTTTAGTTTTTCATTCCTCAGTATGATGTTGATGTTGATTGTCAGTTTGAAATTCATATTCTTTATCATATTAAGGAAAGATCTATTATAAATGTTTAAAGAATTCTTTTAAAATCAAGAAATAGTATTTGATGACAGATGTTGGTGAGGATGCAAAGAAAGGGGAACCCTCCTACACTGTTGGTGGGAATGCAAGCTGGTACAGCCGCTCTGGCTAAAATAATATGGTGGTTCCTCACAAGGTTGAAGATAGAGCTCCCCTACGACCCAGCAATCACACTACTGGGTATTTACCCCAATGATACAAAGGTAGTTATTCAAAGGGGCACGTGTGCACCTATGTTTATAGCAGCAATGTCCACAATAGCCAAACTATGAAAAGAGCCAAGTTGTCCATTGACAGATGAATGGGTAAGGAAGATGTGGTAAACACACACACATACACACACACACACACACACACACACACACGAATATTACAGAGCCGTAAAAAATGAAATACTGTCATTTGCAACAGCAAGGCTGAAACTAGAGTGTACTGTGCCAAGTGAAATAAGTCAATCAGAGAAAGACAATCACATGATCTAACTGACGTGTGGAATTTAAGAAACAAGGCCTAGGATCATGGGGGAAGAGAGAAAAAATGAAATAAGATGGATCTAGAGAGGGAGACAAACCATAAGAGAAAATTAAGGGGGTGAGGTAACTGGGCGATGGACATTGGGGAGGATATTTGTTGTAATGAGCATGGTGTATTATATAAGACTGATGAATCACAGAGTTGTACCCCTGCAACAAATAATATATTATATGTTCATTAACTGAATTTAAATTATAGAAAAGAAATAGTGTTTGATCTATTGAGAACTCTAATGGAAGCAAACTAAGTGTTCATTGATAGATGAATAAATAAAGAAGATGTACTATGTGCATATTATATACAATGAAATATTACTTAGCCATAAAAAGAATGAGATTTTGCCATTTGGGAAAATATCGATGGACCTAGAGGGTATTAGGTTAAATGAAATAAGCCAGACTGAGAAAGACAAATACCATATGAGTTCACTTATGTGTGGAATCTAAAAAAAAGATGAATAAACAAAAAACAGAAACAAATCCACAAATACAGGGAATGAATGGATGGAAGCTGGAGGGAAGAGGCTAAGAAGATGGGAAAAATGGGTAAAGGGGAGTGGGAGATACAGGCTTCCAGTTATGGAACGAAGAAGTCACAGAGATGAAGGATAGAGTATAAGGAATATAATCAATAGTAATATAATAGTGTCGTATGGATACAGATCATAGCTACACTTGTGGTGAACACAGCATAACCATGTTGAGTCAGGATGTTGTACATCTGAAGCTAATGTAACAGGTACAGGTCATGTGAAAGTTGTGTGTCAGTTGTATCTCAGTTAAAAAAAGAAATTACAAAAAATGTTTTGATTTTATAAAAATTTTTTACAACCAACTGAGATGTTTTATCATTTTTCTTATTTAATACAATGATATTATCAACCACACTGTTGTAAGGTTTGAATGGGTTTCTGTATGTAAAGGTCTTAGAGATGTGTCATGTAAGTGTTAGGTCTTATAACTGAGATGCAGTGTTACCAGGAGAGAAGGGTCTCCAACAATCAAAAACACTTTTTTTCCCCAACAATTGAAAATACTTTTTTTCAGGGACACAATATGTGCCCTTGGGGCTATAATTCTTGTGTGTAATTCTTTCTTCTCTCCCAGAAAACACTGGCCATAAGAGATCTGCAAGTTTTTACAAATGGAATGGATGGATGTGGTCTTACCTCCTCAGTCAGATTAGAATGACTGATAGAATGTTACACTCAGAGAAGTGGGCAAACAAGAGGTGGCTGTGTTTGGAGGCACTTCTCCGTGGTGTTTCTACACATCTTGTGTCAGCTTCTGTTCCAGACTGCCTTTTCTAGGATTGTATAGCACACAGCCTCATCCCAAAACTAGAAATGGTGTCTTTCTCAGGGGCAGAGGGCAGATTTGCTTTCAGCCCAGGATAACAAAGATGATAGCTCTGTGTGGGGCAAAGTTTGGACAGAACTGCTTGCTGCTCCTTAAAGACTAGAAGTTTACTAATCTTGGGGTTCCTCGGCTGGAAAATGGACACAAGTCCTTTCCCTCCCCACGTGGGACTTGGGGACAATGGGAGCAGGTGGGAACATGAAACTCATGCTGCCTGTTATTCCATGAATACAAACTGTCTAAACCATTTGGGTTATTGTTTGCATCCCCACAGATTTTGAAAGTGCAGCAGATCTGTTTGGCATGTGCTCAAGCCCTTGACAGGAATTGGACACATGACTCAAGAACAAAATGGTCAAAGTATGTGAATAGGCATCTCACAGAAGGGGAAATCAAAACAAAGAAACATATGGCAGGGCTCTAAATCTTACTCAGAAATACAAAATAAGGATAGTATTTACTGAAAAGGTATCAAAGACGAGATAACCTTTCCTTTTACTTATCAGATTGACTCAGTTAAATAATATGTATAATTAATTTTTGATGCTGGTGAGATGAGGAAAATAGGTACTTGGTCCATTGTTGTTGGAAAGGAAAATTCTTACTGCGTTAATTTTCTATTGCTGTAGAACATTATCACACATTTGGTGGCTCAAAACAACACAAGTGTATATTTTTTTAAAAGATTTTATTTATTTGACAGAGAGAGACACAGTGAGAAAGGGAACACAAACAAGGGAAGCAGGAGATGGAGAAGCAGCCTCCCCGCTGAGCAGGGAGCCCGATGTGGGGCTCGATCTCAGGACCCCGGGATCATGACCTGAACCGAAGGCAGACGCTTAATGACTGACCCACCCAGGCGCCCCACAACACAAGTGTATTAGCTCAAAGTGTCAGCAGGTCAGAAATCCAGGGATGGTGTTCTGAATTCTCTGCTTAGAATCATATAGGGTTGAAATAAAAATGTTTGGTAGGAACACCGTTCTCATCTGGGGCTCCATCAAGCTCACTAGTTGTTGGCAGAGTTTGTTTCCTTGCAGTTGTAGGACTGACGCCTCTCCCATTTCCTTGCTAGCTGTCAACCACAAGGCTGATGTAACCAGGGAATCTACAATATTCAGCGTACCGGGGATTATTGCAGGGTGAGTACATGGTGAAGAGGAGGAAGTCATCCTAGAATTGGGCCTACTGTTGTGACTGTAATTTGGGAAAGTAGTCTGGTAATATCTTCTGCAATTAAATATTCATAAACATTTAAACTCTGCATTTGTACTTTTAGAACTCCATTTTATAGAAAGAAGTACATCAACGTATATGGATAAAAGTCCAAAGATATTTACTGCATTATTTGTAATGACCCCAAGTTGGAAACTCATTGTTCACCAAAGGAGATAGGCTGAGAAAATTATGGTTTATCTATAACATTCTTAATATGAATAACTTAGATCTTTATCTGTTGACAGAGGATTAATCAAGATCTATATCTTTTCCAATTGTTTAACTATTATCCCAATAACATTTATCAAATAATTATCCAGAATGACTAGAAATGCCACTTTTAGGATATATTAAATTCTTTTTTAAAAAGATTTTATTTATTTATTCAAGAGAGACAGAGATATTGAGCACAAGCAGGGGGAGGGGCAGAGGGAGAAGGAGAAGCAGACTCCTTGCTGAGCAGGGAGCCTGATGCAGGGGTCAATCCCAGGACTCCAAGATCATGACCTAAGCCCAAGGCAGATGCTTAACTGATGGAGCCACCCTGGTGCCTCAGAGATATCATATTCTTTTTTTTTTTTTTTTGGAAAGGAACAAACTTTTAATATACACATATTGGATGAATATCCAGGGAATTATTCTGAATGAAAAAACGCTAATCCCCCCAAAATATATATACATATATTTTATTTATGTAACCTTCTTGAAGTTACAAAATTGTAGAAATGGAGAACAGATTAGTGCTTGCCAGGTGTTGAGAAATGGGGTTTGGCAGAGAAGGGAAGTGGTGTGGCTATAAACAGAGTAAATGAGAGATCCTTGTGATAATGGAAAAGGTCTGTATCTTGATTAGAGATATCATATTCTTATATCTATTTCTGAAAATTCCATTCTGCTCCATTCATAACTGACAGATACAAAATTCTACTAATTAGATCAGTGTCTCACAATGTTAACATTTTTCTACAAATTTGGGCTGTATTTTCCTGGTGAAATACATGTATGTATATATATACATACATATATATATATATATGTATATATATGTGTGTGTGTGTGTGTGTGTGTGTGTATACACACACACATACCCTATTTACAGTAATTGGTGTTGTTTTCTTAAATTGTATTTTTGCAAAAGCTATTCCTGCTCTCTTCAATACTCTACTACATCATTCATTGAACTAATTCACAATGTCATGGACCTGGATGGTCGATGTAAGTGAGTGCACCAGAAAACCTACTTGTTGATTCTGATCACCTTCCAATCCTGGAAGATGGTTCTTCTGATGGGTATTGACATAACCTATTTTATTCTATTGTCTTTGTTTATTAATTATTTTTTAAATATTTATTTTTAAAAAGATTTATTTATTTATTAGAGAGGGAGAGAGAGTGAGTGAGCAAGGGGAGGGGCAGGGGATAAGGAGAGAACCCTCTAGCAGACTCCCTGCTGGGCTCGGAGCCTGGTAACGGATAACTCGGGGCTCCATCCCAGGACCCTGAGGTCATGACCTAAGCTGAAATCAAGAGTTGGTCACTTAACTGAGCCACCCACGTGCCCTGGTATACCCTACTTTAATGTACCCTCCTACCACAGTGTTTTCCACAGGACCTGGGTCCTTATGAGCCCCTCTTAATAGCCAACTGTACCATTGCCCTTCTGCCTGCCATACCATGGGACACTGCCCAAGAGGCAGTAAAATTCCAAACACAGGGGCAAACAGTGTGCCATTTAGCCCACTACACTGATTTATTTTTACCTTCTTTGATCAGGGTGGTGGCCTTTTGAACAAAATGCTGGTTATTTGCTCTGGAACTGCCATCTGTAAACCAGTTATTTGTTGGTCAATTGATAGATGTTTTTAGGGTGCTATCCAAGTGGTGATAGGGTCTGGCAGCTTTTAAGGTGTTTTCAAAGATAACCCTAGGGGAAAGAGGCTCCTGCTCATAGGTGCTGCCTTGCAATCCCCCATCAACATGATGCTGTATAAACGATTTCCGTTTTATTATGGAACTCTTCTGGGCACTGCTTTCTCCATTGAAATGTTCTGTCTGCCAAAGAGAGAGGCAGAGACTGCAGATGGCTATAAGGCAGACTCCCTGGTGGAAGGCCCTGCACATAGTTGGCAAGCTGGATTGATGCTAGTAGTCCAGAAGGCTACAAGTGGTCCAGACAGCAGTAGACACTCTGGACTAAGCTTTGCCTACTTGATGGTACATGTAAATGCTAAAAATACTATAATAGGACCAGAACAGAAAATGTTGCAACAACTTAGATCACTGACTCACAATTCTTCAGACTAACGGACACATTTTGCAGATCATATTGTCTAAGCATGGGCAAAGGAGGTATCTTCCTCCGATATGTAGTTTAAAAGAGAATTGGATAGGGTAGCTGGAGCATTGGTTGTCTAAAACCAATGGGAGGAGGTATAATCAAGAAAGGCTGACTTACATACTTTCATGAGTGTGTGCTCACATTCCATATGAAGGAGGCCAAAGGGAGGGTTCCCACTACATGAACTTCTCTGCTTTCCTGGTATATCTGGAGAAAAGGGGGTGGGGGAGGATCATAGTATGACAATGACTGTATTTTTTCTTTCTTCCCCACATCATCCCACATTTTCTTCTCCTTACTAACGCAGTGGTCCTAGGATGAGGGATCCCACTGCAAGTATTGGAAACAGCGATGGTTTTTAAACAGGAAACTGTAACTGTATCTTTAAACCTTTGGGTCAGAATTCCTAAGAGCTTGATGGGGTGGACTGTGCCTTAACCACACCTGGCAAAACTGACCTTGACAGTTAATACAGCTGTACTTCCTAGTGGTAGAAACAGCCCATTCATTCCCTACTTATATAATCATACCTTTATGGATGGGAGTAGACTGAGGGGGAGGCACTCATTAAATGAGTGTATCTGGCAATCTAGACCAGTTCAAGTAGCTAAAACAAACATCCTTTACAAATGTCAAACATTTGGGGTAAATGGAGAGGAGAGATAATAGCTAAGGGACAAATGAATGAATGGGTTACACAATCAGGGAATTCCAGTGCATTATGTCAACACTCGGAAAGAGGCTCAGAGCAAGTGATTATACTGTCCTTTAGCTCAATTATACCTAACAGGATGCCTAACAGGGTGATGTCATATATTTCTGAACTACTTCTACTTTTTGAAAATGAGTTGATCACATGGAACCCAGCAAACTTGAGTCTTGCCCAGAGAGACATTTTGGTTATATGATGTGATGATAATTGGACTAATTGCTAATTGTCACCATCTAGACCCCAAGACCTGACCTGAGTGCCCACCTGCTCGTACTCACTGACTTCTGTTCCACATTTTTCCTTCAGCTCTTCTTTTCAGTTTATCTCTTAACTCAGGCAAATGGAAACCAAAACCACCTCCCAAGGAATAGCAACCGTCTTGACCAGACCTCCTATTGGCCCAGACCACCCAGACCAGTTTGAGCTAAACCCCTGACTCATGCCTGTGCAGATGGACCATAGAGTGACCTCTACAATGACCAACAACTACCTTTACCTCATTATACTACTAAAATGCTAAAATGAGCACAAGCCTCATTTACATAACAGGCCACGTGTAGAGGCATGTTTCCTTAAATCACATGCATGGCACTGCCTTGTGCCAGCCTCTACAAAGCTTCCCTAAATATTCATCCTAACCCTAAATAAAAGGAACCCATCCACCCTTGCTCAGGGAGTCCTGGCTTTGCAAGTTATTCCTGTGATTTCTTATGTGCTGCAATTAAAGTTTACCTTGTGTGACAACTCCACCTGGTGTGTCTGTGACTCACCAAGGAGTGAAGTCACGTCGGTTCTGTTACATAATTGCTAAGTGGGACTCCAGTAATATGCCAGTATCTTTTTATCCTTATTTTTCAGGTTGTATGTATCACACTTACGGTGTAACAGTGCATTGTTGGTAAGATAATACTGATATTGGTCAAGAGTACTGTGACATTGGGCCAAAGCCTCCTGTACCTACCACACATTGGCTGCTCCAAATGTTAGGCATATAAAAAGAACCATAGCCAAAGGACAGGGTGTAGTCTGTATAATAAAGAATTGGGCTGACCTTTGTCTCTGGTTCCTGGGACATAGCCTCAAAACTATGGAATTTCCTGAGTGAGAGGAAAGTGTCTTTGCTATTTATGATCAGCCCTGATAGTTGAACAGGCTGACTCAGGCTGGGCCCCTGATCATTTGTGTTAATGAGATAACTCAGGATGGGAGGCTGGCTCTGCCTGAAGACAAGCCACGGGATTAGAGGGTTGGGGGTTTGAGCCACAGTGATAGTTAGATCTCTAGAGAGGGAAGGAGGGGCTAGAAATTGAGTTCAGCAGATGATTCTGACAGTGATAACTGTGTAATGAAACCCCCATGGAATTTTGGACACTAAAGCTTGAGTGTGCCTCCCTAGTTGGCACGTTCTGTTATTGAGTATTTTATTGATGTGCGAGAAGGGAATGTATCTTGACTCCATAGCGAAAGCACAGTGGAAGATTTGAGTATGGAACCCTCCCAGACCTCACTGTATGATTTGTATCGTTTTGCTAAAATAATACTTTTTAAAAAAAGATTTTATTTATTTATTTGACAGAGAGAGAGAGATCACAAGTAGGCAGAGAGGCAGGCAGAGAGGGAGGGGGAAGCAGGCTTCCTGCAGGGAGCCCGATTGGGACCTTGATCCCAGGACACTGAGATCATGACCTGAGCCGAAGGCAGACACTTAACCCACTGAGCCAGCCAGGTGCCCCTAAAATAATACTTTAATTAAAAAATATAGTGTTTTTCTGAGTTTTTTGAACTGTTCTTTTTTAAAAAAGATTTTATTTATTTATTTGACACACAGAGAGATCAGATCACAAGTAGGCAGAGAGACAGGCAGAGAGAGAGAGAAGGAAGCAGGCTCCCCGCCGAGCAGGGAGCCCGATGCGGGCCTCGATCCCAGGACACTGAGATCATGACTTGAGCCGAAAGCAGAGGCTTTAACCCACTGTTCTTGTGACTTATTGAACCTGAATGGATAATGGGAATCCTCAAATTTATAGATAGCTGGTCAGAGGTCAGGGTGACCTGGGGCCCTGTGCAGTGCTGTCTGAAATGAGCACAGCCTTGTGAGTGACCATGCCCTTCACCTGTGAGGCTTGGTCCAACCCTAAGAAAGTGATGTCAAAAGTCATTGCAATGCCCTCCCTGCCCCCAAATTAATTCTAGTTAAGAATATTAGTAAAGTATTATCTAAAGATAATCCTCTCAGTGTAGATCCAAAACCACAATTTTGCTGAAAATGGAAGTCAGTCATGAGGGACGAGATTAACATCCGAACCTCTGCCGTGCAGCATTTGGAGTTTTGTGAATGAAGATAGGGTGAAGTTTCCATCTCTCATGGCATTACCCTGTCCTTCTACCTTAGAAGCATGACTTACAACAACTACAAAGAACAACTACTTTTCTTATCTATCAGGGAAGACCCTTTGAAGTGGGCGGTCAGGCCATTCCTCCCTTTTAGCCACATACCTACCAACAAAGAGCATTCAAGAGCTCTTTATAGGTAAGTATGTGGCTTCATCCTGTCTTCAGTCTATCCAAGTTTACTCTTGTTTCCAAGGTCAGGATTTAAAACAGGTTATGAAAGTTTCTCAACTTGACCGTCTCTCTTCTATGGTTGCTATGGTCAGAACTGTGTTCCCTTAAAATTCACATGTTGAAGCTCTAACTCCCAATGTGGTGGTATTTCAAGATGGGTCCTTTGGGAGACAATTATGTTTAGATGAAATCATGAGTATGGGGCCCTTAGGATAGGATTAGTGCCCTTATAGGAAGAGGAAGAGACATACTGTTCTTCTCTCTCTGCCATGTGAGGACCCAGGGAGAAGGCTGCTGTTTGCAGTTTTGCTCAGCATCTGGTAAATCTCTTATTAAATATTATGATAGTATTTTTCTGTCAGTGTGATTCTCTCATTCCCCATAGATATGCTGATAGACAATCAAGTGAAAGTCAGGCACTATTATTTTTCATTTTTTTAAAACTAAGAAGTTCAGCCTTGATATTTTTGACTTCCCTTATCTTTTCCAAGTCTGGGTTGCAACAACTATCTGGTCTTTCCACTCTCTTCTTTTTAAAGAAATGATGCCCACATAAGAATGGTGGCATGATGGCGCCTGGGTGGCTCAGTGGGTTAAAGCCTCTGCTTTCGGCCCAGGTCATGATCTCAGCGTCCTGGGATCAAGGCCCGCATCGGGATCTCTGCTCAGCAGGGAGCCTGCTTCCCCCCCTCTCTCTCTGCCTGCCTCTCTGCCTCCTTGTGATCTCTCTCCCTCTGTGAAATAAATAAATAAAANCTGGGTTGCAACAACTATCTGGTCTTTCCACTCTCTTCTTTTTAAAGAAATGATGCCCACATAAGAATGGTGGCATGATTAGATGATATTTTGTGAAGACGCTATCTGAACAGCACTTACACCGTCCCTCCCCACTCACTGTGAGGATGAGGATGGGGGAGCACATAAAAGCTGACAGATGATGAAGGTGAAGGAAGACAAGGTGAAGAAAGATTAGGTGCTAAGCCTCGTGCAGAACTACAAGAGGTTTCAATGGACCCCACGAGGGACTCCTTTTTGCCTATTTAGCCAACAGTGGAAGTTGTCTCCCCCAGAAGAACCCAAATGCAGATCAACTCTTTTCCCCTCACTTTCCAAGAAGAGAATCCACAGCCACATTATACCAGTATTAACTTGGCAATATGATGCCATCTCATATCAAATAGCCAGTAAAATCCTGAACTTAAACCCAAGGGGGGTGCTGAGAGAAGGGAGGTGGGGAGAAGGAGCCTTGAGCTCCCCCTAGAGGTTAGCAATAACATTCCCAGAAAGTAGGATTTATATCGTAAACTCACGTTCGTTTTCTCATATAACTAAATTTTCCCTCATCAATCATACTGCCAAAGCCTGTTCAAGAATTTGAGGAGCATTAAAGTAATCAACAATTGAAAATAAAGCATATATATATAGCACATGGGCTAAAAAAAGCACGGAGACACTGTCATTTTATCTCTTTTTTTAATCCTGGTTACAAGCATCCTGGTGTGGACCTGAGTATCCAGGTTCAACCCACTGTTAATTAGCAACATCAGTCAGACACAAACCACATGAGTTGCTTAAAAAGGAGAAATGCTAGTTTTACCTCCTTTCCCAATCTCTCCTCAAATCAATTAATCAGAATTTCTGGAGGTGGGACCTACACATTAGTACTTAAAAAAAATTTCTCAAGTGATTCTAATGTGCAGCCAAGTGGAAAGACGTGCTTATCAAACCTACTTTCTTCTTCTGAGCCCTATGTTTTTTCTTCTTTTATATTTTATGTTTCCGTTTTTGTGGTTCCATTTTGTTGCTGGCAAGTCCTCTTTTGATCTCCTTTGTATTTTAATTTTATCAATCTAATTTTCTTCTTGAATACTTCCTTTCAACCTCTGTTCAAAAAATGCTTCTAAATTGCCTTTAATAAGCCCAAGATACTCTAGGTTTGCCCCCATCATTCTTGCTCTGGTAATTCCTACTCCTCTAGGATCCTGGATCTTGTTTATGAGAGAAAAGGTAGAAATCCATATCCAGGCACATGGCCTTATGAGAAGAATTTGAATGTTAATGATTTTCTTGTACTCATCATTCTTGGTTTTATTTTATTTATTTATTTATTTTTGTTCTAAAAGTGTTTTATTTTTTTATTTTTTCATTAATAAGTATTTTTATAGCGTAATATGTTGATTTACAACTTCAGAACAAATTCCTCGGATCGGATTACAAGGTCTTTACACATGTATGTTTGTTTAAGTACTGTGACATTGTATCTTTCTATTTTTTTTTTAATTCTTTGCCCCAGGGGTACAGGTCTGTGAATCATCCGGCTTACATCTTTCAGCATAATACCCTCCAGTTCCATCCACGTCGTTGCAAGCGGCAAGATTTCATTTCTTTTGATAGCTGCATAGTATTCCATTGTATATATATACCACATCTTCTTTATCCGTTCATCTGTTGATGGACATCTAGGTTCTATGTTTGTTTAAGTACTGTGACATTGTATCTTTCTATTTTTTTTTTAATTCTTTGCCCCAGGGGTACAGGTCTGTGAATCATCCGGCTTACATCTTTCAGCATAATACCCTCCAGTTCCATCCACGTCGTTGCAAGCGGCAAGATTTCATTTCTTTTGATAGCTGCATAGTGGCTGCACCAGCTTGCATTCCCACCAACAGTGTAGGAGGGTTCCCCTTTCTCCACAACCTCGCCAACATCTGTCGTTTACTGACTTGTTGGAGGGTATTATGCTGAGCGAAATAAGTCAATCAGAGAAAGATAATTATCATTCTTGGTTTTAGAGTTGTCTTTGCATTACATTCATTTTTAAAAATTGCTCCACCTAGGAGGGTAGGGATAGGGTGGGTGGGTCATGGACATTGGGGAGGGTTTGTGCTATGGGGAATGCTGTGAAAGGTATAAGCCTGATGATTCACAGATCTGTACCCCTGGGGCAAATAATAATAATAATAATAATAATAATAATAATAATAGTAATAATAATAAATTGCTCCACCTAGAACTTGATTCTTTTAAAAATATTTTTAGAAGATTTTATTTATTTATTTGAGAGAGAGAGAGAAGAAGCAGGGGGAGGGGCAGAGAGAGAGGGAGAAGCAGACTCCTCCCTGAGCAGGGAGCCGATGTGGGGCTTGATCCTGGGACTCTGGGATCATGACCTGAGCCAAAGGCAGAAGTCCAACCGACTGAACCACCCAGGTGCCCCAGAACTTGATTCATTAATAGAACATCGAAGAGATTGAGGTCTTATGAAGAAAGTCATCCAAACATAACCCTAAACTCAGTACTAGACCTAAAACCTCCACGTCCTCAGTTTTCTAACTATCATTCTGGGATGTCTTTCAGAACAGCTGGGAAGAGAAGACAGATGACTACCTACCTATTGGCTACTGCATCCACCTTCTCCTACAACTAATGTTTAGCCATGACTAGAAAGACAGAGTAATATGGAAGGTTTCAAGGAAACTCAGCTTACTTTAGTTTATGTGCTTGATTCAGCTCAAGTAGGAAAACTCCATAATGCCAAAGGAGCTTGTTTAGTTGACTTCCTAGGACAGGTCTAGCACAAACCCAGAAGCTGGTTTATCTTGGCTTCATCCCTTTTACCTATAGCTCAGCTCTCCCCAGACAAGAATCAGATGTGAAGCAACTGCAAGGTCCTGATGCTTTTGCCTCAATTCGTGTTTGTGCTAGTAAGACCGAACTGCAGGACCCACGTCCTCCTCATTACTCCCCCTCTCCAAGGCTCCACTTTAATTTTCTGAATACTCATACTCCTAAGTATCCTATGAGAACCCTTTGCCAGCATGGTGAAGGGCAGTCACTGGTCTCCTATGGATCCCCCTTCTTCTGGCTTCTGCTGACCCTCTTTGGCATATGCCCTTCTTCTTCCATTTTTCTAAGTGAATTTGTTTACTCATGTTTCAGGATCCTTGATCTTGACCTCTCTCTTGACAAGTGGAGCTCTTTGAGCTGAGTTTTGTCTTTGGAGTGGATGTGACTGGTATATAGGTGCAGGACTTCACCTAAAAAAAAAAAAACGTCTGATAACTGAGTACTGAGGAAGATATGGCTATGAGAGGAGATAGGAAATATCAGGTCCATATGAGCAGGGAAATAACAAGACATTAAATCGAAGGGTTGGTAAAACAACAACAACAAACAAAAACAAACCAGCAGAAAACCTGGCAAGACACAAGGAGTGGGTACAAGAGAAAAAACTTGGACATATTTCCAAATGCAAGGAGGTGCAGGGGATGGGAGTCTTAAAGTTGCCCATGGTTAAGGCATGGAAGAAAGACTTGAATGATTCTTGGGAAGTTCTGAAACTTATCTCACTGGAAGTGACCTTGTAATTATTCCATCTACAACTTCTAAAATGCATTTTGAGGAGAACTTCTATGAAAAATTTTAGTGAAGCTCTGCTACTACCAAAGTGTTCTATGAAGTGCCTGCTTCAGTTCCTTGTCAAACTGGGAAATCTGTCTTGGTCTTGCTCTGATCGGGGCTCCTTCTGGTGCCTGAGTTGCTGCTTTCTCTCAGTGTCCATTGCTGGTCTGCTCACAGTGGCGGAGCACACAACCCACCCTGGTGGGAAGAGATGCTTCCTGATTGGAGTCCAGGCCATCTTGTAATACGTAGAAATACAGAAGTTGAGATACTTCCTGTGCAAGACAAATAATCATTCTTTCGACTTCGACTCAGGCAGGGCACAGGTGCAGCGCGTGTTTCACCATTTAGTGCTGAGTATTATGTAGATAATTATCCCAAAGGAGGACAAAAATGGAAAGTTCCATTCTGGAAGGGCTCCTTAAGTAATTACCTGTATTTAATTTCAGTGAGCAATTTTGTACTTTAACGATTCCAACAATCTGAGCTTCAAATCTCTGATTAGATCTGTATACAGATTGTATAAAGATATATCAAGAGATCTGTAATTAAGCTGTTAGAATCTGAGGCCAGCATTCTTCCAACATGATGATTAACCACTGGATTCATCATCCTTTAAGATAGGATTTCAGGGAGCTTTTTTATTTCTTCTCTATCTTCCTTCCTTCATCCCTCCCTCTACCCTTTCATATTTTTCTTTCCTATCATCAGAGCTAAGAACGATTTATCACAAAAGTGGCCGAATCTGTACTTTGACAGATGCCTCTATACACATTAAACCTTTGACCTTGTTAGCTAACTGAAATTAGCTAAAATTAAATGAAATTAGCTGAAATTAACCTGCCTAAAATTCAAGTATCACACAATAATAGGGCATTTATCTTAGTCTCTGGTTGTAATTCTCCACCTTCCAGAAAGAATTTCAATAAAGGAAAAGTTCCTATGCTTCTTTCCAGGGAAAGCAGATTGTCAGATGGAGTAGACTGAAGCCCTTATAATGTAAATTGAATAAGACAGAGACTTATCCCTAACTATCGACTCCTCCAAAGTAGTGTTACTGAAATAGCAATAAAAATAGTAAAAAATAACCAAAAGAGTTAACATTAATTGAAATTTCTTATGTTGCAGGCACTCTGCTCTGTACTTTATAGGTATTTTCTCTTTTCATCATCAGAATAACTCCATGGGTTAGAGACTATCATTATCATTGTTGTAATATAAAGGCAATAAAGCTTAGAGAGACTGAGTAATCAGTGTCAGGTCACATCGCAGCAAGGGCTGGAACTGTGACTCAAGCCTAGGTCTTTATCATCAACTTCCCATTTGGACCATATTGAAGAACCTCCTGGGTCAGATTTTCCCACATGTGTAACACACATTCATTCTACAATTAGGTAATTGAGTGCCTTCTACATGACAAGTACTGTTGTGGAAAATGGGGATCCAATAATGAACGATATCTCTCTCTACCCTCAAGGAATTCATAGGTTAACTCAACATATTCCCACTTTGTTCTAGAAAAAACTTCCTGTTCAGATCTACTTGTTGGGCAATTAACCATAATTAATTAAACTCAGATACCTATATGGAATCTGCAGTTAACTTACACAGTGTGAAGTGTGCCAGGTAAATGGAGAATTCTGGGAGCAAATCTGCTTGCATTTTGACCAAGACTTACACATCTGCTTAGTATTTGCCATTTTAAACACCCAGTGGATCTAATAAAGTCTATGGACCCACTTTGTGCCTTCCCCCAAGCTTATTAAAATAGAGTGATTCGCAGCCCCCACCCCTGCACCCCAGAGTTTCTGATTCAGTGAGTCTTGAGGGGGGAACCTCAGAATTTGCATTTCTGAAAAGTTATCTGATGATATGGATGGTGCTGGTGTAAGGATTAGACACTGAAAGCCCTAGCTGGATTGTCTACATATAATTTTAGTCTCCTTACTATGTTATGAAATAATTCTGTCTGCTGGGATCCATAATGAGTTTAATCTCTCAAAAGACATTTGATCTCAGAAGCCTCAGATTTCAATCTACTTCTCTCTCTTCCATTCTTCAAAAATATTTGTTGAAATCTTTGTTAAGAAACTGGACATACTGAAGTGAATAAGACCCTATGGCTGGAAGTTTTGTATATTTAAGAAAGAAATTTCTACCTCTTAACCTCTATCTCCATGCTAACTTTCAGTGTAATCTACTAAAATTTTAAAATGAGCATATTCTCTCTAATGTTGAATGTTTCAAGATGATTAACTAAATAAAAATTAAACTACAAAATCATTTATGTTTTATGGATGTGCTAAATTGGACAAAATTAGTTAAATCCTTTAAAGGTTTTTATAAGACAAAGAAATATGAAATATCAAGATCTCACTTTAGCTTATAGGCTAAATATGTAGATGCCATATACATAAAATAGTTAGATATTTAATGGTTTGTCAGCTCCATTGATGAACAAGGTCTTGCCATATATGATTATCAAATTTTGAATACTTAGAATACAATTAAGGATACTCTACACTAACTTTTTTTTGAAAAATACAAAAGAATTAGATGATTTCATGATTTAAGAGTTTCAGGATCACATAATGCCTCTGAGTCATTAGTATGACCACCACCACCACTGCCACCACCACCCAACATTTATTGAGTACTTAGCATGTGTCAAGCACCGTGCTTGGTGCTTATGATGCATTATCTTTTACCCCTCCCCAAATCTATGAAGTAGGTACTATTATTATCTCCATTCTACTAAGGCTTAAATATTTATCACTAAGTATTGGCACTGTTGTATTGTTGCTAAGGGCAGGAAGTTTTGGTGTCCAGGTGCACAGGCTTTGACTTCAGGGGAGGGACTATATTGTGAAATGAGTGGGTAGACAGGCTACTTCCCAGCAGTCACAAGTACTCTGCCCAAGTCCTCCCACTGACTTTAAAACCCAGCTGAGCTTTGCCCTTTTCTGGTGTCCTCCCACCCTTTGGTATGCAGGAAGGATGTGGCATTGTTACAAGAGTGATATCACAAGGAACAGGACACGCAGTCCATTCAAAGGCATCAAGAGTATAGCTTCTCTTGGTACACTATTTTGGAGAAATTGAATGGACAATTTTATCTTTGGATCTTTCTCTCAACCTTACATTTTAATGATGTAAGGGATGTCCTCAGAGACTAACAAAACCCTTTTCTTGATACCCACAAGTCCTCTTGCTGCTTTAAAATGCATCTCAATTTTGATATGTCCAAAACTGAACTTACCATCTTCCCACCCCTGCAAACATGTGCCAAGCCCCTCCAGTTTTTCCCACCTTGAAGAATGTCCCTATCACACACACAGTTGTCCAACCTGGAAACCCATCCTTCACTCTAGTTTCTTTCTTACACCTCGCCCAAATCTAATTAATCAAATCTTGTCAACCTACTTCCTAAAAGATCATCCATTCTTTTCCCAACTCACTGCATCTACACTTCTTGCCTTCTTTCCTTCTTATTTGCTACTCTCTCACCTTTTAATTCATGCTATTGTCAAAGTGAGTCTTCTAAAACTCCAATCATTAAGTCATGTTCTTAAACACCCTCCAGTACCTACCCACTGCTATTAGTATAAGCTCTAAATTTCATAATGTGGCTTATAAGATGCTTCACGACCAGCCTCTACGTACCTCTCCTGTCTGTCCCTGACCACTTAGACTCCAACCATGATAAATTTGTTTTTGCTCGAGAGGACCACATGCTGTCTCCCATATAGGCTGTTTACATGCTGTTCTCTCTATCTGGAACACTCTCCCCTCAATTCCTACTCATACATCTGACACCATCTTAAATATTCCTTTCTCCAGGAAACTTTTTATTCTTCTACATTAAGGAAGGTGTGGACAGCATATGTATCTTTTTTTAAAAATTTGATTTATTTGACAGAGAGAGAGAACAAGCAGGGGGAGTGGCAAGTAGAGGGAGAGGGAGAAGCAGGCCCCCGCTGAGCAGGGAGCCCGATGTGGGGCTCGATCCCAGGACCCTGAGATCATGACCTGAGCCGAAGGCAGATGCTTAATGACTGAGCCACCCAGGCACCCCAGATACCATATGTATCTTGAACTTCTCTAACAAAACACTTTTTACTTTATTATATATATTTATTTATTAATAGTCTGTCTTTTCTGCTTGTCTGTGAGCTCAGAGGTGGCAGGGGCCACATCCAATTGTTCATAAATATATCACAGGGCTTGGCACATAGTAGGGGCAAAATAAATAGCTATTTAATTAATTGACTTAATGAAAGACTTAAGTAGGGACAAATACTGTAGAGCCTTATACTTTCCTAAGTCACTAAAAACATATATATATATATATATATATGGCATTTTTACCTTTACTTTTCTTATTGGTTTTAAAAAACAAAAAAGTAAATAATTCCAAATGGTATCAGAGATGTCTGAAACCTTGGTTATTCTCTAGGTAAAACTGTGAAATGAAGAAAAAATGAATTTAGTGGTTCTTCTTGTCAGGTGGCTGAGGTTCCAGTTTTGTTCTCTCCTGTCTAATGCTCTCAGATGAAAGTCTTGATAGGCCCACTTTTCTCTAGAATTTGAAATTTTCCCCATTAATATTTTAAATATCTCACTAAAACTCACCTCAGCTGCATCATGGAGCCACTGAACCATAGATTTGGAAGGAACCTCAGACAATATCTAGTGTACCCCACCATCTTATACTTCAACTCCTACTTTTCATTTTCATGTTAAGAGTTATCCAGAATGAGTGGCAAAAATACTCAGTGACAAGGAACTCCCTGCCTCCAAAGGCTACCCATACAGATGGTACTAAACTGGTCAGAAGCTCCTGTTGAAAAGGTATGGATGCCTGGAAGTGAGGAAACATGTGGCTTCATTGTCAGTGTAAACTTTGAAGGAGCTTATCCATCTTTTTCTGAGACCAGGTTTGGTAGAAAATAAGAGGCGATAACATTTAAGGCACCAGGTTCCCTGGGAAAAGGAGGTTAGAAGGAGGAGCTATAGGAATAGGAAAAAGGTTGTAGAAAGGAGAGTTGGTACTTTCAGAAAGTGGAAAACAGTATGGAGCTTCCTCAAGATGTTAAGAATAGAGCTACCCTCCAACCTAGCAATTGCACTACTGGGTATTTACCCCGAAGATACAGACAGTGAAAAGAAGGGCACATGCATCCCAATGTTCATAGCAGCGATGTTCACAATAGCCAAACTGTGGAAGGAACTGAGATGCCCTTCAACAGATGAATGGATAAAGAAGATGTGGTCCAGATACACAATAGAATATTACTCAGCCATCAGAAAGGATGAATACCCACATTTGCACTGACATGGATGGAACTGAAGGGGATTATTAAATGAAGTAGGTCAAGCAGAGAAAGACAATTATCATATGGCTTTCACTCATGTGGAACATAAGCAATAGCATGGAGGACCATAGGGGAAGGGAGGGAAATCCAAAGGGGGAGAAATCAGAAAGGGAGAAGAACGATGAGAGACTGTGGACCCCGAGAAATAATCTGGGGGTTTCAGAGGGGAGGAGGGGGGAGGGGGTAAGAGGGTGATGGGTATTGAGGAGGGCACATGCTGTCATGAGCACTGGGTGTTATACTTAAGTAATGAATCACTGAACACTGCATCAAGGACTAATTATGTACTTATACAGTGGCTAACTGAAGATACTAATAAAAAACAAAGAAATGGAGATACTCCCAATTTTACCACATTCTTTTCTTAGACTTGGGAATGCTTGAAAAGAGAGAGAAGATGCTTGGAGGACAGAAGACCAAAAACCTAACACTGATAGGTGGTGGTGGTACGTGTGTTGGGGAATGAGGGTCGGGCAGAAGGGAATAGAGGCAGCAAAGTTGTATTATTAATTATTATTATTTGCACATACTTTATCATAGGTGGCAACTAGATTCTGAGATGAACAAAAAGAAATTTTTTGCAACTAATATTTCAATATATGTGTTCACAAATGGATTAAATATTTTATGTCAATGCTATTGTTAAATATATTCAGCAAATTTATGTTCAAATTTTCTTAAGAAATTCTTTTTAAGAATTTGTCACTTTGCACATAGATCAATGGAGTGGAATAGAAAACCTAGAAATAAACCCATAATTATATGGTCAATTAATGTTTGACAAATCAAGAAAGAATATCTGATGGGAGAAAGACAGTCTCTTCAACAAATGGTGTTGAGAAAACTGGACAGCGACCTGCAGAAGAACGAAACTTGACCACTGTCTTGCACCATACACAAAAATAAAATGAGTTAAAGACCTAAATGTGAGACAAGAAATCATGAACATCCTAGAATAGAGCACAGACAGTAATTTCTCTGACATTGGCCACGGCAATATTTTTCTAGATATGTCTCCTTAGGCAAGGGGAATAAAAGTAAAAATAAACTGTTGGGACTGCATCAAAATAAAAAGCTTCTGCACAGTGAAGGAAACAATCAAGAAAACTAAAAGGCAACCAACGGAATGGGAGAAGATATTTGCAAATTACCTATCTGATAAAGGGTTAGTATCCAAAATATACAAAGAACTTGCACAACTGAACACCCAAAAAACAAATAATCGAATTAAAAAATTGGCAGAAGACATGAACAGACATTTCTCCAAAGAAGGTAGATGGCCAAGAAACACATGGAAAGATGCTCAGCATCACTCATCATCAGGGGAATGCAAATCAAAAGCACAATGAAGGATCACCTCACACCTGTCAGAATGGCTAAACTCAACGCCAGAAAGAACAAGTGTCAGCAAAGATGTGGAGAAACAGGACTCCCCTGGGTGGGAATGCAAACGGGGCAGTGACGCTGGAGAACAGTATGGAGTCTCCTCAGAAAGTTAGAGATAGAACTACCTTTTGATCCAGTAATTGCACTACTGAGTATTTAGTCCCCAAATACAGAAACACTAAACCAAGGGGATACATACAGCTCGATGTTTATTGCGGCATTATTTACTTTTTAAAAAGATTTTATTTATTTATTTGACACACAGAGAGAGATTACAAGTAGGCAGAGAGGCAGGCAGAGAGACAGGGAGAGGAGGAAGCAGGCTCCCTGCTGAGCAGAGAGCCCGATGTGGGCCTCGATCCCAGGACCCTGAGATCATGACCTGAGCCGAAGGCAGAGGCTTGAACCCGCTGAGCCACCCAGGCGCCCTGCAGCATTATTTACAATAGCCAAGCTATGAAATCAGCCCAGATGTCTACTGACTGATGAATGGATAAAAAAGATGTGGTATATATATATATATATATATATATATATATATATATATATATATATACAATGGAATATTATTTAATCATAAAAAGAATGAAATCTTGCCATTTTCAACAACCTGAATGGAGCTAGAGAGTATAATACTAAGCAAAATCAGTCAGTCAGAGAAAGACACATATCATATGATTTCACTCATATGTAGAATTTAAGAAACAAAACGTGAGCAAAGGGAAAAAAGAGAGACAAGCCAAGAAACAGACTCCTAGTTACAGAGCGCAGACTAATCGTCACCAGATGGGAGGTGGGTGGGGCGATGGGTGAAACAGGTGATGGGGATGAAGGCGTGCCCTTGTGCTGAGCAGCAGGTGCTGTGTGGACGTGCTGAATCACTGTATGGTACGCCTGACACTAATACAACACTGTGTTGACTGTACTGGAATTAAAATAAAAGAAGAATTTGTTATTTTGTTTGTGATAAATTGAACATTATGAATGATGAGAACAAGTAAGTCCAGAATAATCTTTCCAAAAGCAAAGACTGTATCTATGAGACATGAAATATTATGTGAAATAATAAAGAATAAAAATATTATCAACACTATTGGATAAGAAGCTTTATTCATCATCTAGTCCAGTGACTTCAAAACTCTTTAAAGGAAAACTGATCTCTGTTTCTGTTTTTGCTTTTTAAATGAAACATCAGGCTAAAACTAAATAGAAAGTGAAAAGTAAAGCTGTTTTGATTGGAATTGAGTGAGACCCTTCAAGTTCTGTCCACTTGTTTCCTCTTCCCCTCCTCTGTAGGAATTGAGGACTCTTTGGAATTTAGTTTGAAATACTATTCTTGTATAACCCATCACCATACAGATAAAATTAAGATGATGCTAGTTTTATCTTACTAAATCAGATGCCCTTGTAAAGTAGCATAGGTAAGAAAAGATCTGGTTAGACAGGGACAGAACTAAGAAGTAACCCATTCTCTAAGCGTGTAGTACTTACACACATACACACATGTGACATATGCAAAGAGACATTCAGAGCATGCTATTATAGCACAAAGTCATAAATATGGCACAGGGCAGATGGGGTCAGCCCTGACCCTTATGGAAAATTCCATTTACTCCTCAATATTTTTTACTGATTTCTGAGCTTATGTTTTCATAGTTGTTTCTATTTCAAGCTCTTGCTTCAAGGGGATTAGCTAGATTTATGAACTGTTGCACTGTCTAGCTGATATCTTCCCTCCTTCCCTCCATGTCACACCAGACGTGAGACTCATCCCTAAGATATAACAAATAGGGGGACTGGGTGGCTCAGTCGCTGAGCATCTGCCTTCAGCTCAGGTCTTGATCCCAGGGTCCTGGGATCGAGCCCCACATCAGGCTCCCTGCTCGGTGGGAAGCCTGCTTCTCCCTCTCCCACTCCTCCTGCTTGTGTTCCCTCTCTCGCTGTCTCTCTATGTCAAATAAATAAATAAAATCTCAAAAAAAAAAGACATAACAAATAATCCAGTTCATTTGAAGTGTCTTTATCTTATTGTAGTAATACAAGTCCTGAAACGATGGGCTTATTTTTATCCTGCCAAATATATCATTTTTATAGTTTGAGCTTTATCATTTAAATGTTTAGAATTTCTTCCTTAATATGTAAACACTTGTATGATCAGTGGAAGAAAGAGTGGCTTGGACAAGGTATGTAAAAAGATTAGTGCACACACATAATTTTGAAATTACAAGTGACCGCTTCCAGTTCTAGAAAACTTGCAATGACTTATCAAGACAAATTTTGCCCTGTCTACACTAAGGAGAGAGAGATGATCAGAACTGTGGTGGAATCAAAAGGGACAAAGCTAAAAGCAGAGACCTAAAGGAGGGGACTGTAAGACAGCCTCACCACAAAGCAGGGGAATGGTGAAGACCGGGACGCGGAAAGCATGGGCAGGTCTGTGTGTCCTGGAACGTGGGGTCGAAGGGGAGAGGGGATTAGATGCCACCCCTGTGGGCTGGTAAGTGAAGTGTGAGAATGTGGTGGGAGAGGACAGACAGGACGATGAGGACATGAAAGGGGAAGTCATAAGGAAATGGAAAGATTTTTATCTTTGACTTTTCATGTTCTGTTTTGAGGATGGCTACATGTCTTTTATTTTCAGACTTGCCAAAATTAGAAATGTGTATTAGTTTTCTATTGCTGGTGTAATGAATTAGCACAAACTTAGTGACTCGAAACAACGCAGTCTCATTATTTTACAATGCTGTCTGTCAGAAGTCTGACTTGGATCTCACTGGGCTAAAATCAAGGTGCCAGCAGTACTGTATTCCTTGAGTTCCAGGAAAGAATCCCCTTCTCGGCCTTTCCCAGCCTCTAGAGGCTTCCCACCGTCCTTGGGCATGACTCTTCCTCCATCTTTAAGGCCAGTGACATTATACTCCCTAACCATTCTTCCATGGTCACATCTCCCTCTGTGGGAAGTTTCTCTACTTCTAAAAATGTATATGATTAAGTTAGCTTCACCTGGATATTCTCTCAAAGTCCTTGATTAATTCACATCTAAAAAACCCCTTTTGCCATGTAAGGTGACATTCTCAGGTCATTATTCTGCCTACCACAGCTTCTCTTCTCTTCTCTAGCTTACTCTAGATCTTTTAATCAAAATGAAACAAGGATGCTAATACGAGCCAAAGGAATTCTATTCTCTATTTCTTGTAAAATTCACTGCCAAGCAAGGCTCAGATATAATCCTTGTTTCTTCTGCCTTGTCCAAACATGAGAGTCTCAAAATATCTGAATGGTGTGGGATCTCAGGCCTGGCTGAGTTTCTTGGTGTCTGAAAGCTGGATTACAAAGCAGAAGTAATTGTGACTAGTAAGCAGGCTTTTGTCAGCATAACCACATTATTCTAAAAAGAGAAAGGCTATTTGAACACTTTCATTTTTTACTCGGGAAGATATAGTGGCCTGTAGTGCTATCCAAAGTCTTACCTCATTTTTAACTGTGAGGGCTATATTTTTATATTTTTCTTAAATGTAAAATCAAGCAAGCATAGTGAGTAGAAAAAAAGGACCTCTAATGATAAAACTATAAGCATTACATATTGTAAGACCTAAAATGTTAAATGCTGCTTTGACATCTTTGAGCCTCACACGACCCCAGAGGTCACACCATGAGTTTTCCTGCTCTTGCCAGATATGCCCCCGGCCTAGAGGGAAGGCTCCCAACCAGTTAGTTCCCATAGCAGTCAGACCTGCTGCAGCCTACCTAGTCCTCAACCTAATGGGCTTTACCTTCCTGCAAGTCCATAGTTATTCACACTCGCAAATCACCTTCTCCCACAGGAACCAAGGGTCACTCCAATCTCTCATTGTTCCAAAGCCTGCCTCCCACAGCCCCTGCTGCTTCACTCTGCTCCTGAGTGCCAGCCCCATGTGGCCCTGCCTGGCATGTGGTATAGGCACCCCCCTGGGCTGTGGGTGTATGTGGCTAATACACTACTGCCAATCTCATCTGTGCAGGGTCAGGTGTCATGTGTTCTGCCATCTTGTCTATTTGGGGTGGGAAACTCCTCCTTCACCAGTGGTAGGAAGAGAAGCAATCAGAACCTGTTTGCTTTCCTTGTTGCAAAGCATTTGGTCTATGCACTGAAAAAGATGTGAATGTTCTGGGTCCCGGAACAAGAACCACAGGTCCAGTCTGCCTCATGCGAGAGGGAGCAAAGGTCAAGATAAGACACTATTGTGTATTCCCGGGATTTTTCTAGGTGGTTCCAGCAATGTCGCAGAAATGTGGCAGAGGATAGAACACAAGAAAATTGGTTTCACATGCAGCTCACTAGCTTCTCTGGGTGTTTCACAACCTTTCAAACACCAAACTAACAGAAACTGGAATGTGTTGAGGAGGAAGAGGTTCTTGGCAAGACAAGGCCGCATTCCATCTTATTTTCTCATCAAAGCTTTTTGTCTTGATTTTGGCAGAAGTGGAAAATATGTAATAGTAAGATCTAAACTGAGACTGATATCTAGACTATGAAAGAAACTCATAAAATTCAACAAGACAGAAAATTGAATAGAAAAAATATATAAAGATGAGGCTAGGTAATTGACAGGAAGGAAAAACCTGGTGGTTAATAAATACTTAAAAAGAAGCTAATTCTTTCCAATAATCAAGGAAATGCAAGTTAAAATAACAATACTACTTTACACTCATCATTTAGCAAAAATTAGAAAGTCAGATAATATCAAGAGATGGTAAAAATGTGGGGAACGTCAGGAACGATTGGGAGCAGTCGAAACTGGTAGAGCTAAGTCCAGAGAACAATCTGACATAAAGAGTGAAATTAAGCATGCCCATAGCCTGCGACTAGCACCTTTGATTCCAGGAATATGTCCCAGAGAAGTCTTCAAGGAGATTATGAGGATGTTCACCCAAGTGTTATGTATGGTGGCAAATAATTGAAAGCAAACTAAATGACCATTGATTTTCAAGGTACCAATAAAGTGTGACGAGAAGATCAGATTCTCAGCATCATTCAAAAACAATAATTTAGATCTACATTTAACAACATCGATAGATCTCAAAAATTTACTGTTGAATAAAAAATAACTCAAGAAACAGGATGACACTTATATAAAATCCTTTTCATTTAAATTAAAACCCAAACACAAAACATGCCATATGCTTTAAAAATGCACCTATCTTTAAGTAAGTGTGTGAAAAATGGATTAGAAAGAAAGTGTTTGGCTATGGAATGGGGGGGGATGGGATTGTGGATGGGGGATGAAGATGAAAAAATAATAGAGTAAGATACCACAAGTGAACTGATAATGATAGTATACCACAAATGGGAGCTATGCATCCCATCTGACTTGGTTCTGTGCACCTGATTCCAAAGGAATAGAAAGGAGAAAGAAAGGGAGGAAGAAGGAAGGGAGGGAGGAAGGAAAGGAGGGGGGAGAAAGGAAGGAAAAAGGAGGGAGAGAGGACTGAAGGAGGGATGAAGGGACGGAGGAAGGCAGGAAGGGGTAGAATGTGTGTGTAGGTGCAGATTATGAGGCCTTGACTTTTGGGGAGTGCATTTCCAACCACTGAGCCCATTGTCTTGTAGGCACTCTGGACTCCTGGTGCGGACAAATAGATAAGAAGGCATCCTGGTCTAAGAGACAGGAATTTGGAGTGCAAGACAAGAGATGTGCACCTTTCTTTCATCTTCATCACAAGTTGGTTGAATAATCTTTGGTAGGTCACAGGTATCTCTGTTAAATGGACCTGCTCTGTGTCGCCTGCAGGATCCTTGTGAGGATGAAATTAGGGGAAAACATGGCAGAAAATATCAGCTTTGCATAAATACCAGATGATGTGTCTTTTGTAAGACTGGGGGTAGACAGATGATTCTACTCAAGAGAAGGAGAGGGCAAAAACCAAATCTAAAGGAGATTCTTTCTTTTAAGAAAAAAACCACAGGGGCACCTGGGTGGCTCAGTCAGTTAAGTGGCTGACTCAATTTCAGGTCAGGTCATGGTCTCAGGGTTCTGGGATTGAGCCCCACATGGGGTTCGATGCTCAGCAGGGAGTCTGCTTCAGGATTCCCTCTCCCTGCCCCTACCCCTGCTTGCGCACTCTCTAAAATGAATAAATAAATCTCTTTTAAAAATTATGGTATATTGTTCTATTTGTACTATTGTTGTTAATTTATTACTGTGACTAGTTTATAGATGAAACTTCACTGTAGGTATGTTTGTAGAGGAAAAATCATAGTAATACAGGTTTTGGTGCTCTCTGAGATTTCAGGCATTCACCGGGGATCTTGGAACATATTTCCTGTGGAATCAGGGGGAGTATTGTAGTTCCGTACTGTTATGATCTTCCCCCAAACCTCTAAATATTCTCCTTTCAGTTCTTCTTTTACTGATTCTCCTAGTTTGACCCTGGTCACATTATTATACTTAGAAAGGTCCCTGGATCTGGTTGTCCCCTGGCATTTCCTTGCTAGTGTATCAGGTTGGACTCATATCTTACAGTTGGAAAACATTAGGGAGGATGTTATGTACTTACTTTCAGTGATATGACAAACTTTTAATTTTCTAATCTCTCAAAAGTTACAAGAATTATTCAAAATCCACAGAGGTAAAGAAGATGCTTTTCGGTGTAAGAACTATGAGTCCTTTTCTAGTGGATGCTGAGAATAAGTCTCAGAAATCCTTAGGACCTCAAGAAAGCTCCTCCCCCCTTGACCTAGGGACAGCGCAAGTGCCAAGAACCTTCAAGAGATATTCTCTTAACTGCCCTCCTACCCTGGCTTCTTTCCTCCCTGCCTTCCTTCCCTCCTTTCCTTTAAAGTTAATGCTGTTCATTTTGGGTGTCAAGAGCTAGATCTTTGGGTCAGTAGATCTCTGGCTATGCATGAGGGCAGGTTTGGCTCCTGAGCAGATGTGGACATATTGGGTTCCAGGAATGGCTGACTGATGAAGGAAGGAGAGGAAAACTGCATTTCTGGAGTTCCAAGGATTGATATTGGAGATATCATTTAATTATACAATAGTCCAGTGAGGCAGTGATCATTGTTTTCATTGGAGAGAAAAATGATAGGCTCAGGGAGGCCTGAAATGTTTTCAGTGGACACACAGTATCACATACAAAGTGATAGAGTTGGATTTTGTATGTGATGACGAAGCCCATTGTTCTGTTTTGTACTCCCACGAGGTCCTGGAGATCATCTAGCGCCGTTCTCCACCCCTAACACCTCCCCCGAATTTTCAGATGAGAAAACTGAAGTCCCCAGAGACTGCCTGTGTTGCTCTACGTCATGTGGTAGTTAAAAGCAAAACTGGGCCTGGAACTTGGGTGCTCTGCGCCCCATCATTTGCCACTTTATGCTTCCATGTTTACAAAATTAGATTGTATATAATATAGTCATGGTCATAAAAATCAGGTGATACTCTCTTTTCTTGAAGATATTCCTTAATGCTTTCCTTTCCTGCTTTTCTGCCCCCTGTTTCACCACCACAGCCTGAAGTATGTCTTCTTTTTGGACATATCTGGTGCTGCAGAGAGAGAGCTTCAGAAGGTACATGTGGCTGGGAATTTCCAGCCATTCAACCTAGGAATATGAAGAAACCAATGACCGGAAGCTGGATTTGAAGGCACTGTAAGGGAGGCATTTCTTACAAAGTAACCCATGGATGGAATGGTTCTCCAGGTAGGAGATGTGCCCTTGTTGAAGCTGAGACCAGAACACTTGCTGGGAACTCAAAGGTGATGCAGACACAAACAGAAACTGGGCAACGGATGGCTGGCCAGGGACTGACTCTATGTGGCTTGTAATTTGCTTCTGCTTCGAACTTGAGTTACGTAGGAAAGGACTACTCTTCAGTAGAAAAATAACTGAATGTATCAACGATGCCTACAAGTCTCAAGGAGCCACTCTGCATTTTACATAAATCTTCTCTCCTTTAAAGGATGGATGGTGGATGAATGCTCTGTGCCTCTTGCCCCAAGGACGTAGACATGACTACATTAGGGGAGGCCTGAAGTTATCCATCTTGGTCTCCCTTTCCCCCGACCCCAGCTCTTATTTCAGGATCATATGAGATTTATGTAAAATTCTGCTAGCCTCCTAGTCAGGGAAAACAGATGAGATACAAGTTCCTGGGGAGTGGAAGCTGCTCTTGAGCAGAAGGGACTGTGAGAGTGATCTGGGAAAGAGAATGTGGGTATGGGTATGAGACAAATTGTGCATTCTCAGGAAGGACAGATAATATTAGGAAGCAAGGTAAACTGGATGAAAGATTGCAGGAGAAGAATCGACACAGAAAGCTTTGTGGCCAGGCCCTGGGTTGGGGAAGGGACATGGGTGGGGACAGCTGTGTACATTCAAGAAAGGGAGGGATGGAGGGCGGAAGATGATCAGTGTTCTGCCTCTGCACCTGGGAGCTGGCTGGCAGGTCTGCATATGGCCAGAGGTAAGCCTGTAATATGCATCAGATTTCAGCAGATTGCTTCTAAAATTATTGAGCAATGTTAAGCGTCTGAATGGCCCTTTGTGGAGGGGCAGTGGTATTATTGGTGGGTGTGGGTGAGTTCCAATGATGTGTGTATCATAGGAAAAAGTTCTTCCTAAATCTGAAAGGATGTGATTCTCTGACTCTAAAAGTTAAAAAGCAAAGCAAGAATATTGAAGCTCTCTAATAGCCCTCTTCTGGTCAAAGGAACAAGTAATATCTCATCCCTACTTTTGTAATCATTCTGTATTCTTTTCAATAATAAGGTTTCTGAAAAAGATGGCTTTTGTCAATCAGTTTTGAGTCTCAGACTCACAAGGGCTGGAGCAAATTCTCACTCGCCCAAGCCTCATATAAATTCCACTTAGAAATTCCTTTCAACAAAAGGTCCTTCTACAGATTTTCTCTGTAGCCCTTTCTTCACTTCTAATCAGACACCCTTGAAGCCACTCTTCCTAGATTGCTGTTTTCATTAAAGATGGAGTACAATTTTTTCCCCAAGGTATTTTGAGATTTTTATCTTCACAGCCTATTCCACAGAAATATATCAAGTACATCTCTGTTTTCCGAGCATGATAGAAAACACAAACTGTGCATGACAGATAGACATGATTTTAATCCTAGTTCCACTACTTAATGGCCATGTTTCTGCCTCCAAAATGCTATGCTTGCTGTTTTTTCTCTTTATATCAGCGCCTGGATCTTTCCTTTATATCATGTAGGTTTCTGTTCATCCCCATAGCTTCCTACCGTGCTTAGTTTTCTTTGTAGTTTTTCTAATACTTCACATCTTGTCTGTTTGATTTTTTTTGAGTCCTCCTTTATTGTCTGTTCCGCCACTAAAATAGTACTTGTCATAGAGCACACACTCAATAAATGTTTATTAAATGGATGACTAAATGTGTGAATTAGTGACCTTGGGCAATTTAGTAACTTTCTTTGAGCCGCCGTCTCTTTTTCCTGTTAAACAAGGGTTATTAAATCTCACTCAAAGGATTGCATTGAAGATTATATATTCAGGACTTCTTATTTTTTCTTTCCCTGGTGAAAAGTGATTCCCTTATAGTGTTTACCTAATGGATACCTAAGGAAAGTTACCTTAGAGATACCACTGAGAAATAATTACATTGGTGTCTGATGATCAACGGACAAAATAAAAAACAAAAACCAAAAACTCAAACAAAAATCTCAGTGCTTTCAATGGGTTGTCTGACAACAGGAAGGAACACGAAAACTGTAAGAACATTTTGCAAGGCGTGGTTGCTGGGAGAGAACTTTGAGGTCTTTGGTTTTCTGATTTCCTTCTGTTACGGCGAAGACAATACTGGCCCAGGGAAGTGAGCTCACTGGCCAGGTAACTAGTAGCAGAGCTGGGTTCGGAACCTAGATGCTTGAGACTTGCTTTGTACTCCTGCCTCCTACACTTCACTTGCCTGTAAACTTGAATTGGTTCAAGCTAGTTTCAGAGTTTAGAGGCTCTGCAGATGGAAAATGTTAATCATTTTGGTTTCAGATTCTTGGCTGATTCCAGCTTTCTAACTCTTTAGTTATAAACATGTCTTAACCTTCCTCATAATAAGCACCTTAATAACAATAAAGATTAGGAGATTATTTTTTCTCTTATTAAATTAGGTGACCTCTTCAAAACTTTCCTTGTCTGTAGGCCTAAAATTATATTGTAGAAAATAGTTGAAAGAAGTGATATAGGAATAAGGGAAACACATGCAAGATGAAAATAACAGAACATAATGCTGGAAATACTTCAAGATCAAACCTGATATCAAATGAGAGACTCATGGTGTGAAATCAGTGAATGATGAGGTGATGTGATAAAACTATGAATGTGATCTGAATATGTAATAGAAAATAAGCTCAATAATAAAAAAGTATGATTTAAAAATCTCACTTTCATTGTTTTAGACATGGGTCATCTTCTATGACTTTTTATTTGTCTACAATAAAAGATTTAAAACTTTAACATAATTAGACATCCTTTACGCTAAATTTCCTTTACAGAAATATTGAAAATGAAGTGTATATTAGGCAATCACAGTTTCCATACAGCTTATTCTGGGTAGAATCAGAATAGATACCTTTTTAAAACTTAGTTCCTAAAAAACAAGCTAAATTTGTTTCTAGTGAGCTCCTAATAACTTTGTTGGTTCAGGTTCCATATATATATATTAGATTTTACTTATTTGACAGAGAGAGACACAGCAAGAGAGGGAACACAAGCAGGGGGAGTGAGAGAGGGAGAAGCAGGCCTCCTGCTGAGCAGGGAGCCTGATGTGGGACTCGATCCCAGGACCCTGGGATCATGACCTGAGCCGAAGGCAGATGCCTAATGTCTGAGCCACCCAGGCACCCCTTCAGGTTACAGTTTGACGGGACTTAGTCATTAGTGGCTTTCCTCTCACATGTCTCACGTCCTTACTTTGCCCTTCTCTCTCACATCTCCCTCCCCCTCCTTCACTCTCTTTCTTCACATCCCCCATGACACTCGTCCTTCCCATTCCCATAATTTTCTTACTACCCCTCTCTGTCCATCTTTCTTTCCCTTTATTGGCCCAAGCTAATTTGAAGAAATCATAAACAAAGGTCTTAATGTCTTGAAAAACTGCATAGACGAGACTTTTAATTTGAAATATCATATAATTTTTATCAGAGGAGCTGATCTTAGATACAAACTGTAGTATATGCATTGATGGCCCCAGTTCTTCCCTATAAGCACATTCTTTGCCATGTGACTGTAAAGTTCTACCCTTGGAAAAGGTGGGGGCATATTTCCCCACTCTTCAAGTTTGTTTTAGTTACATGAGTTAATTTGGCCAATAGAAAGAAGTTGATGATATACCATTTCCAAGCCTGGGGCCTAAGAAGCATGGTATAATTCTGTTCTGCCTCCTTGAACCTCTATCATTGCCGTGGGAAGAAAATGGCAAGACTCCTCCGTGGGTCTCGGGAAGAGAATGAGAGACACATGGCACACAACTACCTACCCAAGTCAACTCCTCCTCGGCTGACCCCCAGCTGACACACAAATTCATGAGCTAAATAAATGCTTTTGTTATGTACCACTGATACTTGGTGGCTATGTGTTACACAAAGTTACTGTAGCAATAGGAAATTGATACACTATCTACCTCAATGTCTTCATTTTGAACATGTGGAGACTGAGGCCCAGAGAAGTCTAAGGTTATAAACTAGTTAAGGACAGATCTAGAACCAGGACCCAGAATTTCACAGAGCTGGACCTATACTTGTCCAGTGAACCCTGCCTTGGGAAGTGCATTTGCATATGCCTGAAACTCTTAATACCCTTCTGGTGAACTTCTATTAATACCTCCTTATTATTTATTTCTATAAATAATTTGACTGTATCACTTCAGCAATCCATTGGGTTAACTTGATCATTCAATTTGTGATAAAAGGCAGGAAACAGAAGACAGTATTGTATCGTTAAGGGTTCTCAGCCTTGTTGTGGTATATATGTGTCTGCATATACGTGTGTGTGTGTGTGTGTGTGTGTGTGTGTGTGTGTGTGGTGGAGAGCTATGAAAACTTGTCATCAGAGCTACCACTGGCTGAGCAATTACTATAATTAAACTATACATCATGTATTGTGTTAAATACTTTTTTAAAAATTCAAGTATAGGGACACCTGGGTGACTCAGTCGTTAAGCCTCTGCCTTTGGCTCAGATCATGACGCCAGCAAGGGTCCTGGGATTGAGCCCCACGTTGGGTTCCCTGCTCAGCGGGAAGCCTGCTTCTTCTTTTCCCTCTGCTGTTCCCTGCTTGTGGGAACTCTCTCACTGTCTCTCTCTCTTTCTCTCTCTCTCTCTCTGTCAAATAAATAAATAAATAAATAAATAAACAAACAAATAAACAAATAAATCTTAAAATGAACAAAAAAATTCCTTAAAAAATAAATAAAATAGAATTCAAGTATAATTAACATACAGTGTTATATTACTTTCCAGTATACAATATAATGATTCGACAATTTTATACATTACTCAGTGCTCATCAAGGTAAGTATACTCTTTTTTAAAGAATTTAAATTCCATTAGCCAACAAGCTTGAATTTTATCATCGGCAAAAAATACTGCCAAATGTTTTTCTTGAAGTAACAGGCTCAGTTCTTTTGTTTAAAAGAAAATATCTTCCAGAAAATTTTGCTGACACCTGGTCTTACAATAGTAGTTTTCAAGTGTCATCTGTGGATCCTGGGGCCTCAAGAAGTCTCTGAGGTCAAAGCTATTTCATAACAACACTGTCACATATTTGCCTTTTTCACTTGCACACAGTGCTTGTCATCGGCACAGGTTCTGGATAAAACTGTTGTCATTTTGGTACCAGTTAAGGCAACGGTGCTACTCTGTAATAGTCACCACGTTCTCTAAAAGTCCCTCACAGCAAACAAAAAAGCCAGTGTCACATAACAAAGTCCTGATGAGGCAGCAAAAATTAATTTTGTCGAATTTTGGCTCTTTCAGTATCCATCTTTTTAATATCCCGAGAGCTGAGATGGGAAGTGTCATAGGAGCGTGTGCTGCACACCAAAACATGGTTGACTAAACGGAAAGTCCTTGTGTGATGAGTTAAGAGTTCAATAGCTATTTTTTTCCTTGAAACACAAATTTTTAAAAAAGATTTTATTTATTTATTTGACAGAGAGAGACACAGCGAGAGGAAGCACAAGCAGGGGGAGTGGGAGAGGGAGAAGCAGGCCTCCTGCCTAGCAGGGAGCCTGATGTGGGGCTCCATCCCAGGATCCTGGGATCATGACCCCACCCGAAGGCAGACGCCTAAAGACTGAGCTACTTGGGTGCCCCTTGGAACACAATTTTTTGAAGAAAAAGACTAAGAAACTGTTTGATTTTTCAGACTTGAGTATTTGGCCGATATTTTCTTTTAAACAAAAGAAATGAGCCTGTTACTTTAAGAAAAACATTTGGCAGTATTTTTTGTCGATGATAAAATTCAAGCTTTCAAGTGAAGGTCAATTTTGGAAAACTTGCATACCACCTTAAGAGTGACTGCTTACCATTATAGTATTTAATGACTTTTCGGGTGACCACAGCAGTGATATGAATGAATGTAATTTTTTTCCTGGCTTTTGATTAATGTAATGGGTCAGTGTTAGGAAGATCTATATAAATTCAGTGAGCCAGTATTTAAATGATCAATGAATTATGTTACAAATTCATAGAGGGTAAGGGTTCCTTTCAAAATGCAAGATATTCCAATGGATCTTAAAGTAACAGTATAAATTCATGGATATAATATTTTATTTACATGGCAACTAATTTTTAAGCAACTACCACTTGTTAAGTTGTAGTGTGTAATCAAATGATAATATCCACAATTTTCTGAAAAGAATATTAAAACACTCCTCTCTTCCAACTACACATTTGTAGTTGATTAGATTTTCTTCGTATACATCAACCAAAACAACATGTCACAACAGACTGAGTGCAGCAGATATGGGAATCCAGTTGCCTTTCATTAAGCCAGATATTTTTAAAAAATATATAAAAACATAAATTGTTCTTATTAATTTTTTTGAAAATATAGTTTTTTCTTTAAAAATTTGTTGGTGTTAACATGCCATAGAGTTAATTTTTAAATGAATAAATGCTCACAATATTCTGTTTTAATTTTTGCTGTAATAAATATTGATAGATGGAGCACATGCATTAAAAGCTCTTAAGGATTCTCAATAATTTTTAAGAGCATAAAGAGGTCCTGAGTTTAAAAAAATTGAGAATTTCTGGCCTTTATATACTCTATGATATGGGTACCAAGTTTATGCATGATGAAACTAAGGCTAAGAGACATTAAGTAACATGCTCAAATTCAGATAGCTTGTGGTACAGCTAAGATTCAAACTGTAGCAGAATGATTCTGGAACTTACACTTGTCACCACTAAAAATGCCTTCCAGCATTTCTGGACTTAGAAAGCTGAGAAGAGTCCGGACAGTCTCTCTACCGTCCCTTCCCTACTTAGAACACACCTCTTCTGGGATGCCTGGGTGGTTCTCTTGGTTAAGCAACCAACTCGTGGTTTTGGCTCAGCTCACGATCTCAGGGTCATGAGATGGAGCCGCAAGTGGACTCTGCACTCAGCAGGGTGTCTGCTTGAGAGTCTCCCCCTTTCTCTCTTTCTCCCCCTACTTGCTCGCTGTCTCTCAAATAAATAAATAAATGAATGAAATCTTTAAAAAAAAGGAACAGACCTTTTCTATGCTCACTTCTTCTTTTTCTTTTTCTTTTCTCTCTTTTTAAAATTAACATAGAATGTATTATTTGCCCCAGGGGTACAGGTCTGTGAATCATCAGGCTTATACCTTTCACAGCACTCACCATAGCACAAACCCTCCCCAGTGTCCATAACCCATCCACCCTATCCCTACCCTCCCACCTCCCAGTAACCCTCAGTTTGTTTTGCGACATTAGGAGTCTCTTACGGTTTGTCTCCTTCCCGATCTGATCTTGCCTCATTATTTTTCCCTCCCAACCCCCCACGACCCCTACCCTGGCCCTCAAGTTCCTCATATCAGAGAGATCATATGATAATTGTCTTTCTCTGATTGACTTATTTCACTCAGCATAATACCCTCTAGTTCCATCCATGTCATTGCAAATGGCAAGATTTTGTTTCTTTTGATGGCTGCATAGTATTCCATTGTATATATATACCACATCTTCTTTATCCATTCATCTGTTGATGGACATCTAGGTTCTTTCCATAGTTTGGCTATTGTGGACATTGCTGCTATAAACATTCGGGTGCATCTGCCCCTGTGTATCACTACATTTGTATCTTTAGGGTAAATACCCAGTAGTGCAATTCCTGGGTCGTAGGGTAACTCTATTTTCAACTTTTTGAGGAACCTTCATACTGTTTTCCAGAGTGGCTGCACCAGCTTGCATTCCCATCAACAGTGTAGGAGGGTTCCCCTTTCTCCACATCCTCACCAACATTTGTCGTTTCCTGACTTGTTGATTTTATATGCTCACTTTTTATTTGATTCACCTTCCTTCCTTCTAAGTTCTAAAGACATGGGCCAGTTTATATGCAAAGCTGCACTTAGTAAAGTTAGGTAGAATATAGAGCTGAGAACATGTGGAGAGAGGGTGACCACAGACCTACCTAGGTGAGGCTTTTCACTTTCTACTAATTAGGAAGAGGAGACAGGATGCAAGGCCGCACTTGGCAGTCTGGGGAAGGTTGGCTCAGTTGGCCAGGGTAGGTGGCAGGAAGATCTGACTTAACAACTGGTTTTTGCCCTGTTCCATGTTCTTATTTCAGGAGTATCCCAGAGATGGCACTTCCACATCCTGCTCCATATTCCACTGAGAATCACTTAGAACCCTCTTTCTCGTTGAGCTTGGTGACTGCCTCCAGGCCTGGCCTTCTCAAGGCCAGGTCCCCTACAGTCACTCCGCAGAAAGGATATGGCATATACGATGAACCTTATTATTATTCTGGCATTATATTGTACCTGTAACCCCATCTGTGCAGCAGGTGTGAGTCTCTTGAACACAGAGCCCATCAGGAGGCTGTGTTGCCTCATTCCCAGTATTAGAAAAGCAAGTGCTGGCATTGGTGTGGAATTTTCACTGGCTGCATTCATTAGGGGAGATCTGTATATTTTTCCCCCTATACCTACGACATAGAACCCTCTTTTGTCAACCATGCCCTATAGACAAACACATCATAGTTAGCAGCATGGGCTCTGGAGTCAGATTATCTGGGTGTGACTCTCCAGTGGTATTGTGAGGATTAGCTGACTTCATATAAATGAAACACATTTAACAGTACTCAGCTTATAGCAATGCTCAGTGAATATTAGCTATTTATTATTATTATTATTATTATCATACTGTGGCAGAGTCCCTATTTAGGAAAGCGTAAATTGTTTAAAACAAGGAATTTCAGCTCCAGCAGCGAGGGGATTAGGTATCCTGAATTATCCTCCAGTTCAAAACAACCAAAAGAAATGGAAAGAATATAAATAATTTTTTAAAAAAGCATCTCTGAGCCAGCAAGAAAGGAAGACGTTCACAGAGGCTGAAAACTCAGTGAAAGTGGAGAACTTAAGGGCAAATGCACATCAAAGCTGATTTCATTTGGGGTTATCTAACAAACTTTGTTGACCTTGATGTTTTGTTTTGATGGGTGCACGGGACTTAGAAGACAAGGGGAAAAGACTAAGGTTGGACTAAAGTGGGGATCTCATGAGAAACTCACAAATAAAGCTGGGACACCTAAGAGCTCCGGTCTTAGTTTAAGGTTAAACTCAATCTTCCCTGTAGAATGGGATAACAAGGAAACTTGTCTGGTTTGACCTTGGTTTGAGCAGAGGAAGAAAAATCTCCCCTGAGAATTTATAACCACAAGCCTGTCCTCTCTGGGGTTTGAGCATGAATGGAAAGTCTGAGCGGCAAGAAGAAACGGTGAGCAAGTATGTGATTAAAGATGTGGTTAAATAAAAACAAACATTGACTGTATAAAATAATAACAGCAATGATAATACCTAACTGGTAGGACAAATCAAAACAAGACAGGACCAAGATACCAAGACAGCTATAGCATTTAAATTCAGGGAGTTACACTGATTGGAATGAAAACATTCTCAGATCTATGTAGTGCTTAAGAGAGGATAAAAATGTGAAGCTTCGAGTTTGTTAAGTATGCATGTTAAACAATTTAGGTTAGCCACTAAAGGAATAGACAACAAGTTCTCCATTTCCTGAACACCTTTTGAAAATCTCAGGTATGATGATGTGGCACTGAGGTAGCATTATCTGAGGCCCTTCTGTTAGGTCGTAAAGAGAAAAAAAAGTTTTTACAACGTAAAATATTCACTAATGAACTGGCTAATAATGAAATTAGTCCCCACATAAATATCCTTCTCCATCTTTTCTAAGTCTATGGTTGTGAACATTTGAATGTAAAGTAAATTGAGTGTTGAGTAAAACTGCAAATCTTGCCAGAGTCAAGATACTGAGTCTGTGAAAGTACAATTGAAGAGTCACACTTACAGCTTTTGAGAAAGGAGGCTCTGGCAGGTTCAGATCAGTGAACAACTGAAGAAGAGGGAATCAACAAAGATGGTAGCATGATCAGAGGACTTAAAAGAGAATGTTTTTTTTTTAATCAGTTAAAGTCCATATTTTGTTCAAATTTCCTTACTTTTTACCTAATGTCCTTCACTTTTTTGTTGTAAGTGTTCCAGAATCCCATCAAGGATACGACACTACATTTAGCTATGGGTGTTAAGGAGGCACATATTGCACGGAGCACTGGGTGTAGTGCACAAACAATGAATCTTGGATCACTGAAAAAAAATGAAATTAAGATGTTAAAGAAAATAAAATCCATTGGGTCAAGCAAAAAAAAAAAAAAAAGGAAAGAAAGGAAAAGAACACAAGGAAATTCTGAGAAACTGGCTATCTAGCCAAAAGAAGCCTGAAGAAGCCTGACAGCTAAAAGAGAATGATTCTGACACACAATGGTTAAAAGAGCCCTCGAGAAAATGGATGAATCTCTCTTTAATTGTATTGATTATGGAAAAACCTAGGATGCTGGAAAAGGGACCCCTAAATGCAGTGACTTCAGAGAGAAATTATGTCTCCCTCATATAATATTCTATCTCTGGGGGGTCAGTTGGGGTGACGCTTCTTCCATCTTACTGCTCGGTCTTCTCTTAGGGGGTGATGCTCACCTGTGGAGTCAGAGAAATCGTGTGGCATATCCATGTTTCAGTTAAGAGGAAGGGAAAAGAGAGGAAGTCCAGAACAAGCAATTTCCTTTTAAGCAAGTGATAATAGAAGATAGATGTTTATATCACTTCCTCTCCCATTCCGTTGGCAAGAACGAAATTGCATGGCCACAACGGCTAGGCAAGCTGAGAAACGTAGTGTCTGGATGACAAAGGGTGTAGCCTACGAGAACAGATCGGGGGGGGGGGACCACTCGTTATCCGCGCCAATGTAAAACTGACTCTGTGATCATGTTCTGAAAAAACATGAAGTCGTGTTACCCTGTCTGTATAGTGATGTATGATAATTAGGTCTGATAAATTATGCCCATCCATGGGGAAGGAGACAAACCATAAGAGACCCCTAATCTCACAAAACAAACTGAGAGTTACTGGGGGGTGGGAGGGTAGGGATAGGGTGGATGGGTTATGGACATTGGGGAGGGTTTGTGCTATGGTGAATGCTGTGAAAGATGTAAGCCTGATGATTCACAGACCTGTACCCCTTGGGCAAAGAATAAAAATAAAATTAAAAAAAAATTATGCCCATCCAAATCAATACTTGATTCATTCTTTGACTTAAAAAAATCACTGTATCATTATTACTCATATTTAGTCCGATAAAGGGAACTTATTTAAGTCACATAAAATGAACTTCTTTAAGAAAACAAACAAGGGTTTATTAGACTAGGTGCTTCCTAACCTTTGTTTTGTCTTTTTATTTTATAGTAAAATGCCTAGAAAACTCTTATTTGTCCTCTACATCTGTGGCTGTCGTTGATGTGATCCTCGATCCATGATCTCTGTGTCCGAGAATTGAAACAAACTTAATTTCGATGTTTCTATTTTTAACTTCCATGTATTTTGGTCCAAGCAGTTGCAATTTAATTTCACTTCACAGTTCCTCTTTTCACTCTGGTTGCACCTAAATTCTGGCACCCGGAAATTATTGGGGCTCTGTCTAACCTGGCATGTGCTGGGACAGCTATCATTCATCTGGGCCTCCTTCATTAAAAAAAGGACTTCAGGGCACCTGGGTGGCTCAGTGGGTTAAAGCCTCTGCCTTTGGCTCAGGTCATGATCTCAGGGTCCTGGGATCGAGGCCCGCATCGGGCTCTCTGCTCCGCAGGGAGCCTGCTTCTTCCTCTCTCTGCCTGACTCTCTGCCTACTTGTAATCTCTTTCTCTCTCTGTGTCAAATAAATAAATAAAATCTTTAAAAAAAAAAAAAAGGACTTCAAGCAAATACGGATGCCAGGCCCTGAGAAACAATTCAGCCCTTTCCCTTCACTGGAGAATTTTGGTGCATTGCTAAAAATTCTGGCTCAAGAGCAAAGTCAAAGCGTGCACACATGTTAGAGAAGTCAATTTAAAAGACTGGCTCAAAGTGAGGAAGAAAAAAGTTAATGACTAAATGGAAATCTGGGGGTTATTTATGATTTTTCATTTTCAATGAAGTTTTCAGAGATGTGTATGTACAAGAAAGAGTGACTTTTGTCTGTCCTGGGGAATTCCTGTCTCAGTGTTGGGGTCAGGGGTAAAGATCTCTGTAAACATTCGACTGAATGCACTGGCATTCAACCCACTTGTATCCACATGACTGTAGCTTCCTAGTTGCTGTGGGTTACCAAAGGGAGCAAGAGCCACGGTTCTGAAAGGGGCTCAGAGTCTCCTTGTAAAGAAAAATGACAGCCAGCACAGGCAGGAAGCAGAACTCTACTAATAAAACACTGTGGCGGAAATAAAGCACAACCCCGAAGAAGGCTAGTATTAGAGACAGGCAGAGAGGGAGGGGAAATGGTTGTAAGATGAAAGAAGCATGTGGTCAATTAATTGCAGAAGGGCAGAGAGGAGCATGGCGGGCAGAGGGTCTCGGGGCAGGGAGGAGAGGAGTAGCTGGAGCCAAGGTTGGAGTGGGCAAGTTTGCTTCGTGCCTACATTCTCTCCGCAGCTACTCGTGCGGCACATTGCAAGCCCTCTTCTTGCTCAGTTTCTTACTCTTTCTGCAGCCTCATGAATGAGAACACTGGCTCTACAATCGGCAGATCTGAGTTTGAATTCACTGGCGTGTGAGCTTGGGGAAGTTACTCAACCTCTCAGAACCTCCGTCTCCTTACTGCCCTGCAGGTTTTTGATGACTGCAATGAGTTACCATATATAAAGCATCCCATGGGACTGTCAGCTACTCAGTAAGACCAACAGTCATGATGATCGCCACTGGGGAGATGAGTGCTGGGAGCGAAGGGGAGCAGGGAGCAAGGAAGGATGAACTGCCTCTTCAGAGTGTCCCTAGTTCACGCACCAGTTTCATCACTTCCCTAAAATTCCCAGTCTGCCGGGAATAAATGAGATCATGAACATGACGTGATCCACATAGGCCTGGTATGTCGTAGTGCTTTGAAAGACGCTCGCTTCCTCCCCCATCACTTACCCACCCTTTTTCCTTTGTTCCTCAGTGTATATCTCCTACTTTTCTAGTTTTGTGTTTGTGGTTGGACCAGGACCACGGACACGCAGGAGGGAGCTCCCGGGTTGGCTTGCCTGGACAGTCCTGGTGTGGGCTGTTGACCCAACATAATTTCGAGTAGTTTTGAATAGTCTTCCCTTTCACTCAGAAGGCGTCCCAGTTTGGCAATGAATCACCCTAGCGCTACCTCTGGCTTTCAGCCCTCCTGTCCTGCCTGCTAGCCATAATCACAGGCTGCCTTTTCTGAGGGGGAAATCACCTGGGGGCTTTGGGCTGGGGCATACCCCTCCTGAGTGGCTGCAGAGCTGACAGGCATCTCCCCAGGCAACCCCCTTATTTGTCTCTCCTTCACTGTCTGGGGGTCCCCAGGACTACCTGGCCGGCTGTCTGGGTTCTACCACATCCTATTCTTTTCCCTGGAGCCCTTACTGAGATAAGACCCAGACATACAATAGTTTCCCACCCTCGCCTTTCCTGTTTGCTTGCAGCCAGCACAGTTTTTCTGGTCATCTGACAGTTGATGTTACGTTTGGGAAAAGGAAGAAGGGGGAGCAAAGTAACATACAGGAGGAAATCTCACAACATTCGGACATTAGAAATGCCCCTAACCCCCGTCAGCATGTGAAACTTGGCCTTTCTTAGCCCTCCGCACTGATTCATCCCTTCCAGCGAACTTCTGAAATCCACCTTGGTCTTGTCTTCTGTCTTGACTTTTTTTTATTCCTGGGACTTCATGCAATAGTTTCCCCACTATTTTTTTTAGCAATTTATTTTTGAACTTATTGGGTGCCCAATAAATATTCTTTTCTAGAATGGGGGTGAGCAAAGAAATGGACTGAAAAGGAACAAATTCCTGGCAGTCGTTTTTATTTTTTTGTTTTTGGGGTGTGCGCGCGTGTGTGTGTGTTTCTGAAAAGGCTCGTTCCCTGAGACATTCTGGTCTAATCAGAATGAAACTCCAGATACAGACAGTATAGTATACATGCTTCCTGAAGGCTATGTCCCAGGGGCTTTGGGAACATTATCTCACTGCTACCTCACAGCGACCCTGTTAGAATACTCTTTCCCACCTTCACTCTACAATCATTATATTCTTTCCCATATTGATTACTGAAGAAACCAAGGCTTAATGAGGTTAAGTTGTCTAATTACTCCAATAATTCTTCTGTTATTACCGAAAAGGTTGAGGCAAGCTGGAATTCAGACTCAGACAGCCACTCTCTAAAGCACCTGGTCTTCAACCTTATTCTGGACTGTCTCCCCAGACTGTAGGAACCAGAGACTCCATCCCAGACTTGGAGCTAGGATCCAACCTAGAGACAGCCTTCCTGGCACGGGGCTGAATTTGGGGTGGAGTGGGCCCTACACTTCTGAGAAAAGGCTTGACACTCTGACCATTTCTACGTTGTCTCTCTGTGGTCTTGCTTTGCCTTGCTTTCTCTAACAGCTTTTCATACCAGTCTTCATGATCATAGCCTCATCTTACCTTTAAAAGTGATTGAAAAGGCATCATTTGGTGACACTTTGGAAGGGTCACCTCCCCCCCCTTCCCCACTTCTCCTGGCACTGATTTTTCACTGTCATATTTTCTTACCAGATGGGGTGCCATGAGGGAGAAGGGCCATTCTGATGTGAGGGTGTACAATGGAATGGTGGGGGAGGCGACTGCTCCTGGGCGCACTCAGGGAAGGAATTTTCTAGGCATTTAAGCTAGACTTCTCAGTTTGCTAACTTTGGATCAGTTCTTCCTGTGAGGTCAGTGTGGGGGAAATGCTCTTGATTACTCTTCACCTTTGGCTTTCTGGGATCAAGATCTTTACTGCTTGATTGTATTGTGTGTGGTTTTTTTTTTTTTTTTTTTTCCTTCACTGAGACAACTAACTTTCCCTGATTAAGGCTGGGACTTTTTCTCTTTGGTCATTTCAGACCCTTTCTGTGGAGTTTTTGTATCTTGTCTTTTGCTTCTGATGTTTCCTTTATTCAACCAGGCTTTATTTCATGTCTCACTGGCTTCTCCCCTGCCCTAATTTTTAGATGTCACAGAGTATCCAACATAGGCGATTGGGCTCTCATTCTGGAATGTAGTCTTGACAAAGAGAAACAAAACTAGGGTCAAAGCCGAAGGCCAACCATATACCTCACAGATGGGTTCTTTTAGTCGGAGTAATCCAGGATCATGACGCTACGATGTTCCTAGCTTTGGAGATGACCAGCCATACCATTAGCAAACACTCACCACACACGTATCATATATTATGTCATGTGAATTGCCTATCTTGCTGCACTTGACTCTCACTCAAACCCTGAGCAGGAAACTTTCCATTTTCAAAAGGACAAAAACAAGGCTCAGAGATTTTAAGGGCCTTGCCAAAGGGTCACACAACTAGTAAATGGTGGTTCTGGGGTTAGGCTTCAGCCTTCTTAACCCCTACACTGCTGTGTGAAGGAAAATATCCCATGAGTCAGCCAAATGATACTAACCTTGTTACATAACTGCTCTGTGCTTTAGTTTCCTCATCTGGAAAATGGGAAGAATAAAATGACTCTTGGAGTCATCTTAAGCACCTCCGTGGTGCTTAAACGAGGAGCTGTCCAAAACAGATCTCTTGATTTGCAAACTGCCTCCTCAGTGTGCTTCTCTGCCATCTTTCTCTTAACTCAGTCCATGGCACCAGTACATAGCGACTCAGTCAAGTCATCCAGAAATCGTCTTTGATTCCTTGAGTTCCTTCACTTGTCATATTTAATCCAGTAAGTCTTTTTGCTTGACCTGCAAAACACATCCTAAGTCTGATCATTTGTCAAAATCTCTCCTGCCACAAGCCTCGTAGTCAAGGGGCTTCACATCTTGCCAGGATTACTGTGTCTTACTGCTTCTATAAGTTGTTAGCATTAATTCACCTCCCAAACAAGTAGAAAAAGAAAAACAAACAAAACTTTCTTTTTTTTTCTTAAGTAGTAACAAAAAGACCGATGAAAAATGTATTTTTTACTAACCTTGCAATAACAATCCCATATTTTACACACATTAGGAAGGAGCTTTACTTAACATAACATGAAGGTTAGAGGTGGGGCGGCTGAAATAACAAAGGTAGTTTTTTTGTATGTTAGGGGAATTTTGTTCCCCATGTCTGGGCCAGGAACAGAAGATGAGATCTTTAGTAACTAGAAAGAGAGACAGATGGAGAGTGTCAAGGAAGAGGGGGCTACTGTGTATAAGGAGCTTTAGAATATTTTCATCAATGGGCATTGAGCTGGCCCTTCACTTGTCACTGAGAAACTGAGATGAAGCATAATAAATTATTGAAATAAATATATTGGTGTCTTGGGTGCTGTCAATAGATATTTGTACTGTCAATAGATATTTGTACCGTCAATAGATATTTGTAGTAACCGTGGAGGGGACCTCACCCGCAGCCAACAGGAACAGGGATCTAGAGAGATCAGTCTGGAATGTCAAGGTGATTAGACCATGCAAGGAGTCTGAAGACTCAGGAGGAACAGTGGTTCAAGGAGAGAACTGCTGACAAAGATGAAAACCACCAATCTGGACTGATTTGTGGAGCATCTGAGCTCTCCCTGGAATGCCCAGAAATACTTGGGACCACACTGTGGAGTGTGGCAGGGTCAGGCTACCATGTGGGTTAGGATCCATCTAACCCAACAGTATCCATTGGAAATATCACAATGTAATCTAAAAATTTTTAGTAGCCACATAAGAAAAGCAAATGAAACAGGTGAAATTAATTATAATACTGTTGTCTAATAGATCCAATACATTATCATTCCAAGATGTGGCACTAGTCCAGTGGTATGCTGGTAAAGCAGTTCCCTCTGGAAAAAAGGTCCCAATTTGTAGCGTTTACCAATTTCCATGATGTAAATACTCTTACTATGCTCAATTTCAAGTTATGATAACAGTACTGATAATACAGCTAACAATTATTGAATGCTACTGTGTATTGAGCAGCTTCTCTCTTTTAGCACTGTACTTTATTTGTCCGTTTTGTTGGCATTTTGTTATAACATTTCTATAAGAAAAAAAGCAACCCCATTTCAAGTTGTCTCTTAATTCTCTTATAACTTTATTTTAGTCGTTTGTAAATCTCTTTATACTGTAGTGTTTTCTCCCCTTTTAAATGACAGCTGCAGTATCCTAATTACGAGGTTATTATCTATCCATCATCTATCATCTATCATCTCTCTATCAGATACTGATTGATCATAGATGACTAAATGAAGGCTGTGACATTAAATAATTTATCAGTAGGAAGAAGTAAAGCTGTTATTTGCCTACAGGTCTTTTGACTTTGCCCAGAATGTCAAGGATAAAAGCAGAGTGGGATCAAAGAACGGCAGGGAATCATGGAACTAGAAGTGTAGAAGGATAGAACAGCAGAAGCTCCCAAGAACGAGAATCAAACTACAGCCCTCAATCCAACTGAATTCATTCCTTGTACTGAGCACAGTCCGTGCAGGGGGAGCAGGGGCACACGACAATGGCTGGGCTTGTACCGTCTTCCCCCTGGGGTGCCAGGCACATCCACGCAGAACTCTGACAACACAGTAGACAGCAACTGGTGCGAAAAAGAGAGCCTAATCCAACTTTGTCAGACTGAGCCTAGAAAGCACCAAGGAACACAGCCGGAGGCAGGAAGGACAGGCCCGGAGGAATCCCCTAAACCGATTTGCATGAAGTTGCAGGGGTGTGTGTGTGTGTGTGTGTGTGTGTGTGTGTGTGTGTGTGTGTGTGTTTGTGATTTTTGCAGAAAGGACATACCCTGAGGACTTATTAGTACAGTTTAGGGAGGTGGAAATGAGTGACTGAACTGTACAGCGGTACCGAGGGGAGGCAGAGAAGGGAAAACTGCCTTCGAAAGGAGAGACTGCTGACTGGACCTAAGCTTTCGGAGGTGGTTCATGAACATAAATATCTGTGGAAGAATAAACACTAAAATGCCCGTATAGATTTTTAAAAAATCACACTACAGCATCTGTTGAAGGCCTACTCTGTCTGGAACCATTGCTCAGTGTGTTTTATAGATTCTCGCACTCTAGCTCCAACCAGAAGTACATTCAGAAAAGAGTCCCCTGGAAGCACCTTGAAGGTGCCAGGATAACTCTCTTGTTGCCACAGAGAGCGTGTATCTGGAGGTAGGAGCAGAGAGAGTTAGAGAAACAACGCTCCTCTGGTACGGTTTTTATAATTTCCAGCTTTCTCAGTCTGTTCAGGCTGCCAGAATAAAACACCATAGACGGGGTGCTTAAACAACGAAAATTTATTTTTTCACAGTTTGGAGGCCAAAAGGCCATGACCAAGGAATCCACATGGTCAGGTTCTGGTGAGAGCTCTCTTCCTGTCTTGTGGCTGCCTTCTCACTCTACCCTCACTTGGCAAGTAGAGAGAGAGAAAGAGAGAGAGAAGGCTCTCTAGTGACACTTCTTATAAAGATACCTATCCCATCAGACAAGGCTCCACCTTCATGATCTAATTACCCTCCATCTCCAAATACCATCATCTGGGGATTAGGACTGCAACAGTGAATTGTGGGGGACACAAGCTTTTAGTCTATACCATCAGCTATTAAAGGTTTGGAAAAGTTAAACAGACAAGCCCAGAAGATCTTGGTTTAAATCCTAAGACTGTTGTGGTTATGTTACTCTGAGATTCTGGTTCCTCATCTTAAAGATGTGGTTAGTAATAACCACGCACAGTTGTTCCCAGAAGGATTGAGTGAAGCTCAGAGGATTTGTTCCTGGCACACAGAAGGCGTGCGTACAAGAAACATGAACATGTATTCTGATCACTAACACTTTGGGGAAAAAAATCAGATCCAACTGATAGTGAAGTTATTTTGTTACTGAATTAGTGGCTGTGTGAATTTGGCACTGTTAATGTCTGCTTAGATATACTAATTGCTTACTAAGTGCCTGGGCCAGACACAGAGCTTGCATTTTCATTTAAAAAATTAATAGTTTCGGGGCGCCTGGGTGGCACAGTTGGTTAAACATCCAACTCTTGGTTTTGGTTCAGGTTGTGAGCTAGAGCCCCACATTGGTCTCTGTGCTCAGCACAGAGTCTGCTTGAGTTTCTCTCTTCCTCTCCCTCTGTCCCTCCCCTCTGCTCTTTGTCTCTCTCTTTCAAATAAATAAATAAATCTTAAAAAATTTAACAGTATCACATGGAGTTTAAGAACAGGCCTCAGAGTAAAAGGATCTGAATTCAAATCCCATATCACAAGGTTACTATGTGACCTTGGCCAAGTTAGTTCATCTTACTAGGCCTCAGTTTCTCTCAATTATAAAATGGGTAGAAAAATAGTACCCTCCTTATAAATTTGTCGCTGGGCAGTGGAGAGGTGTTTCAGGCAGGACAATAAGCAAATGCGGTGTTCAGAGAGTGAGTACTGCATTGCTTCATCATGGTCAATTATGGAAATGGATCGATACCAGGGTTTGTCAACCTCACCGCCGTTGACATTTTAAACCATTAATTATTTGTTGTAGTGGGGGCTGTTCAGAGTCTTGTGGGATGTTTAGCAGCATCCCTGTGCTCTACCCAGCAGATACGTGTCACACTCACCCCACATCCAGAAAACCAAAAATATCTCTAGACATGGCTGAAGGACTGGCTCCTGGAGAAGCCAGACCGCCCCCTATTGGGAATCATTAGTATACATGATTTCTAATTTACCCAATTAAACATATTTTGGAAAGAAAAGGGAATTTCTTGTGTACTCTGTTTGGATTTGCTTTTGGAATGGTTATTTTCAAAAGAAAAATTATATTTTGGGTGTGAATAAAGATTTTGTATGTGGGTAGTTTCATGAGTATCTATAGCCAAAACTCATCTAATTTTTCACTTTAAAGAGATAAACTTTTTGTGGTCTATAATTATATTCCAATAAAGTTGATTCTTTAAAAAAGAAAACTTCCTATATTGTTACATGTTAAAAGATAAACTTACAAATTTTTATATATTCTCGGCAGTGCCACGTGTTGTACACACACAACTTGAAAAGTAATATCATGTCTAGATATTTTCTTCTCATGATGGTGTAATACTTCCTGGGCATATTTCAACAGAGAGAAAAATTTCTGTGGCTGTTTTGTGCCACTAAGTTTTAGAATCTATCATCATGTCCTAAAATAACTGCCAATGATCAACTCAAGATAAGCAAAGTAGCAAATATGAAGAATGAAGGGGAAAATCAGCAGCAGAAGAAAAAGGGGTTGACAAGACAAGAGCTGATGACTCTAAAACCCCAATGAAATATCACTAGAAGAGTTCACATTTGCATTTGAAATAATGGTGTACATCCTGTTTCAATGAAAAGTACACATTTCAGGTTTGCTAATCTTTCACATCTAAGACCAAAGTCCAGCTATCAGGAAACTTCTGTATTTAATAGTGCCATTTTCAGTTTTCTTTAGACTCACATTTTTTCTGGTCCTGAATATAGCACACCTCAGATCTACTGTAAGCAAATCCAATTTAATTTGGTAAATCCATAGAGAAAGACGATTTTGACCCTGCTAGTTAGTGCTATATAAGACTCTTAACCTTAAGATCAAGAAACATCACGGAGGAGCTTGAAATAGATTTAAATTGTTAGGACACAAGAGAGATCATGATACATGCTCTTGACACAGGGGTGGAAACAACGGCATTCTTCTGGGAGACCCAGGGGATGCTCCTTATCACAGAAATGCAATAGTGAAAGAGACTTTCAGTGGTCATCTGGGGAGATTCACAAATCTGGCTGTTATCAAAAGTTCTAGAAATACAGATTCACAAGGCACTACTCCAAACTTCTCAAATGAGAATTTCTAGAATGAAGAGCTCAGGAATCTGAATCTTTCAAAAGCTATCGTGATTTTGATCAACTAGGCTTTGCAAACTACTGTTCATACAACCCTTCCCACTCGATGGCTTCCTGGAATAGGATTCCTTCAGGGTTTTTGTTTAGTTTTTTTCTGGAATACTGCAAGCTAAGTGCCTCATGAGACAGTCATCCCTTCATGGAAAATGTATGTAGTGTGTAGGCTTTGACTGTCAGAGATGGAGGGTAGGGATATTTGAGGCACAGCGACTATCAGGAATCACCAGGAAACAGAGAGAGGTAAGTTTGGAGCAGAAACATGAAACCTGCGGTCCCATTACAGAGAGACTTGAATATCAAGCTAATGAGTTTCAGCTGCATCCTCTTTGGGATGTAGACCCTTGATAGGATTTGGTCATCACTGGGTTTAAAAGAGTCTGCCAGAGCAGAATGGATTGGAGGTCAAAGAGATTGGAAATAGGGAGTTTCATTCAGGAGTTCAAGTGAGGAGTAATAAGGACTTGGATCAGAAGGAGTAGGAAAGGCAAAGTGGAGGAAAGTATGAGCTGTGTTACAGGGATAACCCTACAAAGTTTGACTGATTGGGGCCAAGGAAGTGACAAAACTGATTCTGGGGTTTTGAGATTCTTGAGTGCTGAAACATTACCAGAATGAGGACATTAGGATCGAGAGCAGGTTGGGAAGGCAGGTGGAAAATTAGGCTTTTGACATTTGAAATGCATTGTTTCCATCACCAACTATTTTAATTTGTTACCTGTCCCAGGACAGAGCTTAGTTATGACTCCCTTTGCATGCTCAGAGGTTGGCATAGAATAGGACCACAAAACGTTTGGTGAGTTAATAACCACTGTAAATATCTTCTCCTCTCTGCTTCAGTTTAGGATCTTACTATTTCTCAAAGAATTGCAAGCCCTCAGGACTGCCCCAGCTCATGCTGCTGTTTTTGTGTGAATTAGAACAAGGTGCTCTCTCTGAATTTATGAATTTAAAAAGAGGGCTTTTATACAGATGTAGCGAAAAGAAGGGCCACATACACCCCAAAGTTCATAGCAGCAATGGCTACAATCGCCAAACGGTGGAAAGAGCCAAGATGCCCTTCAACAGACAAATGGATACAGAAGATGTGGTCCATATATACAATGGAATATTACTCAGCCATCAGAAAAGATGAATACCCACCATTTGCCTCAACATGGATGGAACTGAGGTCAAGCAGAGAAAGTCAGTCATCATGTGGTTTCACTTATTTGTGGAACATAAGAAATATCATGGAGGACACTAGGAGAGGGAAGGGAAAAGTAAAGGGGTGGGGAATCAGAGGGAGAGACAAACCAAGAGAGACTATGAATTCTGGGAAGCAAACTCAGGGTTTTGGGAGGGGGGAATGGGTGAGCCTGGTGATGGGAATTAAGGAGGGCATAGATTGCATGGAGCACTGGGTGTTATCCACAAACAGTGAATCACGGAACACTACATCAGAAACTAATGATGTACTGTATGGTGACTAACATGACATAATAAAGGCAGGGGGACTTTTATCTGGGTGGATGTGGCTCTTTGTCCACTGGGGGCTTGGGAAGCCATGCACACCTTTGTGGGAAGATAAAGGTTGTCCTTCCTATAGGGCAAAGCCTCCCACTCAAGAACGGAGGACAGGGACAGCTCAGGGCAGAGGTGCTTCAGTCCACACTCTTCTCCTCAGCTGGGCACCCTAGAAAAGTCCCCCCGCTGGTCCCCTTGACCCCTCCCTGCCCCTTCTATTTCACTCAAGGAGATACTTGTCTAAAATGTCACCCTATCACATTCCACTTCAATCCTTTCCTTGTTTCCCCGGGACCTGGAGGATAAAGTTCAAAGATCTTCCCTTAGAACAAACGTGCATTTGTGACAGCTTCTCAGCCTCTTCCCCGGCCACTCACCTTCACAGTCCTCCCCTCCGGCCACAGTCCCCGAAGAGGCAGCGCACAAGCACCTTCACCAGGTTGCGTGCATTGGCCTCATTGCCTGCCCAGGGGTCACTGCTCCTCCTTCCCCACCTGGGACTGTCCTGCCTTCCTGCCTGGGACCTCCGTGAGGACTACGAACATGTTCTGTCCGTGTCGCTTCCCTAGTGCCTGTATGCTGGGAACCGGCTAATGCCGGGGGAAGGGACAGGAGACTCAGAAACCAATGAAGAGCCAGATTTTACCACCACAGCCCCCCCTTCCCCACCAAACCAAAAAACCAAAATAGAACAACACAGAATACCCCACACACACCAAAAAAAAAAAACCCCTTTTTAAGTTTTTGCTGCTTTCTAAGCATGAGGGAATCTATTAGTTGTGAAAGACTCTTATTTTCCATACTTTTCTGTAATCTTGGAATGGCTATTCATTTACAGGTCAAAGATCTACGGGAAGATGATTGCTGGGAATGAAGTCTGAGGCTTCCTTCCAGGGCTGGTTTGCCTGGTGGGTCTGTGCGTGTGATCTCTGTGAGGAGCTTTACAAAATGGCACAGAGATTCAGGGAACACACTTGACCTGGTTGATAACATCCGCTCTGAGGCTGGAGAACTCTTCTCATCTGCCTGAGCTAGAATGCCAGCAGAGATGCTCAGATGGGGCTTTCACTTGTTCCAAGTGAAGGGCCAGGCCGACTGAAACGCTGATGTAATCTGTCAAACGGGCTTGCCTGGAACTTCCAGACCGATTTGTGTTTATTTTTTTTCTGGGTGTATTCCTCTGCTTCCCACCAAGAATGTGAGGAAGCGGCAAGAATGTGTTCAATTAAAAAAATAAATAAAAGGAAATATTTCAAGGTATGCCATCACTTGAACTTCAACCGAAACTTCACAAGTAGGCAAAATAGGGTGTTGGAGACCCGGACACGGAGGTGAGAGGCACGTCGCGGTCATGCAGGTTCACACACTGCAATGGTTGACCCCACGCTCTTTTGGGACAACACGAAAGTGGAGGCTTATTCTCTTGCACAGTTCTCATTGTCTATAACAAAAAACAGGAATTGTAGCTTTTCTTCCTAGAAACCATGATGTTAATAATGGGAAGAGATGTGGCTCAGGGCATAAGTACATACACCAAATATTTATTTTTTTCCATCCTTTTGGCAGTCATTGAAAAGTATTTTCTATGATTTCATTGTTAATATTTTTCATAGGTCTTTTCCAGCTAGTCTTATAGTTTGATAGTATTTTAGGCTTTGACTCTTTAAGTTGGGTTTTGAAGATAAATAAGTAAGTTGTTACCAATTTTGACATCTATTTATGACTATCAACTATTACACAAGAATTGGGCTCTACACACTTATTGCTCTTTCATTTTTCCCTCCACACCCTGTATGTTACACATACTTTGCTCATAGAAATAACTAGCTAGAGATAAGTTTCAATGGAATTTGCTTTTAAATTTCGGCTTGGTGTCTATGATAAAGCGTTACTTTATCTTCCAGACAAAAACTTGAATTTCTGAAGACCGAAGTGTTCTCCAAGTACAAGGGATAATGATTATAATGAGGATATTAATTAATACGTTCTTTGATTTATGCTGTAATCATAAAAGTATTTTCCATTTTCCACAAACTGTTTCTCTTTGGAATATGCCTCATATTCACATTCTATAAAATTAAGTTGCTACAGCATTTCATATTGTTGATATCAAAATAGTCTTTCCCTTCTTTTTTCTTTAAATATCTGTTGAATGGCTCATAGAGAGCTTAGAGAGACCTAATTGCCTATAGAAGAAACAGAATTCTGCCTTAAACTTCCCCTCCCCAGCATCCCTATGTCCTCCAGGATGGTATTGGGTTTACTTTGTATCCAATAAATATCTGTCAATCTGGACTTGACATTATAAATCATTTCATCATTTACTTCAGTGGCCAAAGGTAAGGAGTGTCCGGCTATTTGGAGAATACTCTTACTTTCCAAGTTCTGAGCCCTACCTACCCCTGATCTCAAAGGAAGGAACAATCTATTTCAATCTATTCATTTCTTCATTCATGCAAAAATTATGTAAGGGGAAAAGGAAAAGCGGAAGGAAGGGGAAAAAGTCAGGATACTCTTGGGCTTCTTTTCCGTAATGCTTAAAATTAATCATGGAAATGTTTACTAAATTTCCCTCAAGAGATCAAATGAGGAAAAGATTGTAAGGCTGCCTAGCACAGTGTCTGATAAGAGTGGATGCTCAATATTTATTATAATGTAATGTACTAAAACCAGAGGATCTCACTCCTCTATTGCTACATGACCGCCGTCCTAGCTTCTTCCCTCTTTTTCAGTTCACGAATGGTCTGTGTGTGCTTTTATACACACATGTATATTTGTCCGATGGCTCAACACTGAGTTACCCAATGAAGGGCAGACGGGAACTTAAGTCCAGCATTTTCCTCAAATCTCTTCTATGATTGAAGACACCTCAGGGAAGGGATAGAGGAACTCCTACATCAACGGATGATGATTTTTATCTCTATCAAGTGACCCACAATTTGGTTACTGGTGCAATGAGAAATTAAGAAATTAGCACACTTTTATGACTGTCATTTCACAGTCACTCAAATCAGAACTGGAATGCCACAAAAACAACTCCCTGTTAGCCCAGAGAAAAAAAAAAGAAAGAAAGTAAAGGGGAAATTCAGATTAGTCACAAAGAAGTTCCCCCGCCTGCCTGCAGAAGCTGCAGTGTTAAAACTGAGAGAGTGTGTTCTGCTCTTTCAATTGCCTCTTATCTCTGGTCCTGGGACCTCTGTGTATTTTCTGATTGATAAGCTTTGTTTTCCCTTCATCTCCTGCTTTGTGGAGAAGAGGTCAGTGTCCCTCAGGCTCCCCCTTGCCACAGTTTTCATCTTCCTTGCATCCAAGCTGTGAAGATGGAAGGGGTCCAACCCCTGGACGAGAATGTGGGAAACACACCAGGGCGAAGATTCCAGAAGAACAAGCTATTGCTGGTGGCAGCCGTAATTCAGGGGCTGGGTCTGCTCCTGTGTTTCACCTACATCTGCCTGCACTTCTATGCTTCCCAGGTAAGATGGATGCTCCACTGGGCACTCGGTTTCCTCCAGCTCATGCTGCGGCAGCCCCAGCAGCTCCAGTCACTTGGAAATCATCTGATGCCCAGACTGTTCATTGCCTCCCACCTGCCCCTCAGTGATTGTACGTGTGATCAAACACACTCCTGTCTCTCCTTCCCTTCCCTCTTTTCAGTAGTGGCAGTGGTGGGGCACAGTAGAGGTAGGTAGGGCAAGGGCATTGCTTCTGGACTCTTCTTCTTCTTCTTCCTTTTGCAATGCCAGAAACCTGGTATTCCTTTATGAGCTCTCACTTTGAAGCTTGGAGTCACCGCTATACTTGCTTTACCCAAATTCTGCTGCTAAGCATCTGATCAGGGAATTTATAAAAAAGGAAATAAGAAAGTAACCAGTTCCACTTTCCCACTGTACTCATAAACCCCATAGGCGATTTGCTTTGTGAAGAATGCTGAAGGTATCGATACTAAGTCCTTTAAATAGCTAACCTATGGACTCTAAGGGCAGACAGGTGTGTGTTCACGTGTGCATTCACACGTGGCCAAATAGTTACCCTGATAACTTAATCAGAGATTGTTTTTTCAGTCTTTCTCGCCAATCACAACTTACAGACACCATTTTGCCTTTTCTCACGTTTTCCAGGGCATTATGTAGTGGGTGATTATCTTTGTGAGTATTTCTCCCACTTAATGAAGATATTCTTTCCCCTTTTCCTTCTCTTTGTTCTGGTTCTTTCTACATTATTATTTTTTTCTTACTTACTTGTTCATATCTACAAACATTACTTGGTCCTTAAGGATGTTCTTGGCTGCAGGAGGTTCCCCTGAAAAGAAAATAAATGTAGAGTCTCCCCAAGTCCCCTTGGTGGGGCTAGTCTGATGATCCGCTTCCTTGGCAGGTCACTTTGGGTTCGACAAGTCTCTCTCTGGTAAAGGTGAGACAAGGGGAACCCTAACTTCTGATAGCCATGTCAGAGACTGGGTACCTCAAATTAGTCCAGGATAAGATAAGCAGAGTCCTAACCAATGCCTGGGCCTGTCTCTGTCTACAGGAAGTAGGGGTTTTTGGTGCACAGAGGCTGGTGGGAGTGTGGTTGTGATCAGCGTACCGCAGAGAGGGCCCGGGTTCCTATATTCCAGAAGTGTAGCTGGTGTCAGGTCAAGTCCGCAGACCAGGGAGCACAACGATGTGCCAGTCCTCTCTTGGTCTTGTCACACATTTCCGTCTCAGAGCAGAGCCCCTTGGATGAAATTAGAGTAGGCGATTGGGGGGAGGGGGAGGGGGAGGAGTAACGTGTCCATGGCAGGATGCCTAAGACATAGACCGGAATTAGGCTTTTCTGAGAAGAAAACAAAGAGAATGACCAAAAATAGAACAGCTGAATGCATTCACCAGGTCTGGGAGCCCTGAGAGCGCTTTTTCAGACAACCACAGTGTTACATATTTCCTCACACTGTGGGGTGATAGAAAGACAAGACAGATGGCCCCAGTCAAGGCTCAACAGTTGCACTTGGGCTCTGAGCAGGAGAGAGGAAAAGGTGAAACAGATAGATAGCCAGTGGGTGGCAGGGCCGCCCCGGACTGTTAATACCTTAGGAGATGCTGAGAAGGAGAGGGGTCCTTTCTGGCAAGTCACCCAGTGACTCTGTGACAGAGCCGGGAGGGACAGTGAAGTGTGGGTTTCCAGGATGCTAGAATTCAGGGAGCCGATCTCTGGGAGAGAATTGGCTTTCTCTGGTCCTGGCACAGAAATAGAAGCAAAGACATAGGAGGTATGTTAGATCTGTTTGCTCAAGACATGTGCTCTCATACCCTTGGGGTACAGAATTTTTCTGACACAGATATTTGAAATTCTTCACTGCACATCACATCTAAATTTTTTATTTCTTAGCTGGACTGTCATAGCTAACATAATTTCTTGTACCGTTGTAGGACCCAGGACAGCACAGTGGGTCCTTGCATTTAATTTCACATAGTCTATTAGGGGGAAGATTAGCACTGATGGGTCATGTGTTCTCCCTGGAGTTTGATCAAATGGGGTGGTGGTGGCAGTGTGTGTGTGGGGTAGTGTAGCTGCTGAAAAAGGGCCATGGACTGGTGGCCTTCCTAAACTCATTGATAAGTTCGGAATTTTGGTTAAGGATGGGGTTGGTGGTGATGTAAATAAAAGCTCTACTTTCATAAAACCTTATATTCCAGTGATGTGTCTGAGGGGTGACATTGAGCTTAAATGCTGATCATTTGTCCAGTTAAACTGCATCTCTTTTATTGTAGGAAAACATATTTGGAGAATAATCATGATTTTTCCTTATTTCCCAGATTTAACTTTAAGCTTTATAAAATAACTGTCTCCATGTACAGTTCTGTTAAAAAAATACAGATCTAACTATTACACTTCATTTGACAGTGGACTTTCCCTTCAATCAAGTTTATTTATTTAGTAAACAGTTTTGTCACAACTCTGTTAAGTTGTGTTTACTTATGTGAAAAGCAGAAGTTTTAGATTTTGAGATACTAGAAAAAGAGGTAGGTCTTACCCACTCCTCCTTGTAACTTCCCTCTTTGGGCCTTGATTTACTCATTTTAACACAAGGCAGTTGGATCACATGATCAGAAAGATCTCTTCCAGCTCAATATCCTGTGAGTATGTAGTTTATACATACATTTGTAGAACGGATATGAGGATTTGAGAAATATAAGTAAATAGATCTTTGTGTCTAAGCTTATAAATTTCCTGCTTCTTAAGAAGGGACTGTAGGAAATAAATTTTGCACATGTATTTGTCATCTGTACTTATTTATACATCATAGACTTCTCTGGGTCACCTATTCTGGCTTCAGTAAATGTCTGATTTCAAAAGGGGAAAGAAGTGGGTGCCCTAGAAGAATATCCAGGATACAAGTTATAAAACTAAGTGTTTCTTTCACCAGAACCAATACACGTTGTTCTGATATTTACTGGGACTGCCATTTAAAGTATGAGGTTCCTACTCGTACCCGTAGGATCAGCTGGGAACGATGGCAGAGAAGAGTGGACCTATAATGAGCGAAGCTTTCGTAAATTATACCCACGTGGTGCACCAGGGTGGCTCAGTCAGTTAAGCATCTCCCTTCGGCTCAGGTCGTGGTCCAGGGTCCTGGAATCGAGCCCCGTGTTGGGCTCCCTGCTCAGTGGGAAGTCTGCTTCTCCCTCTCCCTCCCTTCTCCTCCCATGCCCGCTCCCGCTCTCTCTTGCTATCTCTCTCTCCTAAACACATAAATAAAATCTTTTAAAAAAGAGAAGAAAAAAAAAAAAGAAAAAATTATGTCCACGTGTCTCAGGGCTTTTGAAGCTAGGGCTTTTCCAAGACTTGTACGACCTTTACCGTAGCTCTTTATATATGCGAGGGCTTTTAGTGATCATTCTTCAGGGAAAGGTTTACAGTCTTCCCACTTTTAGTGCTGAGAAGAACAGAAGTGGGGGTACTTGGAAAGTGAGTGGTTTGCTCTGTACCAGTGATGCCCAGAATTAGAACTCACAGTTTCCCGATGAAGTTTCAGGCTATAACTTGGATTTTTTATTTGTATCAATTAGGAAGAAAAAGAGGTGTTTTTGTCTGGAGAAGTCTTGTGCCAGATTAGCTCAATTTAAATGCGTCCCTATGAAAACGAACACATTTTTTATAAATTCTTTTTTTTAAATGACAGACATGCAAATAAGTGATTTCCAATACATCTGAGTTTGCGTTTCATAAACAATTCTGCGAGAATGAAAAAGAAGCATCTGAAGTGTTGTACTGAACTTGTCATGTATTTTCAGGTTTTCAAGAGAAATACTAACACATAGAACCTTTGGATTTTTGAGCAGGCATCAGACATAGTTTACTTACAGATAAAATCCCACAAACTCAGAGATGGTAGAAGCTTGGGAGCAGGTAACTCTTCAGCCAATACTAGAAGGAGGAGTGGAAATTCCTTAAATGGAGGAGAGAGATGGTGGCCTTGGACAGGGTCAGAAGGCTTCCTCCGTAGAACCGCAATTTGTTCAGAGTGGTTGAAGTTGAGTGTTCATAGGGGAAAGTGGCAAAAGTTGAGGCTGAAAACCTAGGCGGGGGCAGATCACAAAGGGTCTTGCGGCTCATGCTAAAGGAGCACAGTTTCCTCTATTCTATGCAAAAGAGAACACAGGACAAATCACTGAAATTGTCGCTTCTCCAAATTTCGCAGCTCTCCTGTGGTCTACCTATTGGCAAGTAAGAGCGAGTCCAATCTCTTACAGCACTAGGGGGCACCACAGTAAAACTAACCATTCTCAGCTTTCTTGTTTTTTAAAAGAGAGCCTACTCTCTTTTCCTGAGGAGTTAAGATTAGAAAGCTTTTCTGGGGAAGCCAAGTGCTCATCCACATGTAGGAGAATGAACACTGTTGGGGAGCCTGATACTGTTCGCTATTGACACAGTGATGATATTCTCTCATGCAAAATTTATGTTCTGACCCATGTGCTCAAAATAGGACTGAGTAATTTGGATGGAGATCATGCTAGAAAATGCCATAGATAGATAGATAGATAGATAGATGTAGATATAGAAAAAATATATACATAGAAACAAATACACACACACCCAGGAGATTTGGGAAGTGAGCGTAAGGCTCTCCGTGTAGACCCGGGAGTGTGATCTCCCAGTTCCTTTTCTCTGCCCTCAGCCTCTAGCTACTAGCGAGGAGTAGACGAGCCTTGCCCAGGGCTGACCACCCTGCCCTTTCAATTCTATTTCTTTTAATAGCAATTACTCGTGTGCCCTTTACCCTTAGAGAAACTTCAGTTTCCCACCCTCTTCAGGGATTCTTTACTCATGGAAAATGAATGTTAAACTGGAGGTAGCTAGGTCAGAGGAACAGTGTACAGTGTTGTTTTCATGTTATGTGTCGTGAGTTCAAGGAAACAACAGAAATACAGAGTAGAAAGGTAATTCCCCAGTCACAGGTAAAACCTGTGGTCCTGACATCCTACAGCTTGTGTGTTGTTTGGAGTCACCATACTTTCGATATCCATACTTTTTCAAGCGAAAGAATGAAAACACTTCCTTATGTGACATTACAAAAACATCTCGTCAAACTTCTGAAGGAGCTGTTGGCGTGCAGGCCACAGTGCGCTGGACCAGGAACCAGATGACCCGTTCAGTCCAGCCTTCCGACTGACTTCACGACCCTGGGTAAATTCTGTGACATTCCCAGAGCATCCGTTTAATCATTTCCAAAATTGGAATTTGGCTTCTGTGAGGAGCAAACGGTGGGGTACAGAGCTTTGTAAATGCAGAGGTTATTCTTATTCATGGATGTGCTTCCACTTTGTGGCATCTCCACAGGTGGACAAACACCCCATAACTCAAACCTCACAAAGCATATCATAGTCAAGGTTAACCTTAACTTCATGAAGCTTGACTCCGTTACTGAAATTTATAGGATTAAAAACAAACAAATCCTTGTAATAAGTCTAGCATTTTTGAACACGGATTTCTAAGAGCTCGTGACTGTGTTAGAGAAGAAAGGAAGGGTGAAAGGGAGAATTTATGAAGGTGTACGGTGTTATCAGGGTTAGTGTCTGACACTGGTTCAGAGATCTAAATTACGCACTTAGAACGTGGCCTGTTCCATCTCTCCCCCAGTTTGATGTATTTCATCCAATTCTCCAAAGACTTGGTTGCCAAATCGGGGAGAAAATTACATCTAGAAAAGGCATGTTGCCTCATTCACAGTACTGGAAACACCGGGGATCTGATTAGCATAATTAAAAATTATTTTTCCTTTCAGCAGAGCTTTCATTCTAAAATATACTTTAGGTGGGTCGTGAATTTGTACAAATTTGGTTAGCTTTGATAACAAGTAAATGCTACTTAAGAACATACTCTGGCAGAAAAATGAACAACGGGACTCAACTTGAATGCTTGCAACTCGAATGTGTTAAGTGCTGTGGATAGAAAACCTTCATTCCCAAAGCGCCGCCCTGTATCTGCGGGAAAGTGAGGGTCCTGTGCATAGACAATGGACGCTCAGAGCTGGGCTTCCCTGTAGCTCTAGCCAGAGCATGGCCTAGAGAACCACAGAAACCATCACACAAAGATCTGGAAGAAAGCGACAATATCACAAAACATAAGCAAGCAGCACAACAGTCACTAAGGGCAAATATAAAGACCTGTTGGGTTATAAAATAAGGTGTAAGACACATTTTACAGCTCAGTAACACAAAATATATTTTGAGTTACGTGTGTGTTGGGTGCTTAATGTTTTTGGCTTCCAATGCCCTGAAAGTTCTTAACTTGACCCTGTATCTGGTGTGATGAAGACTGGGAACTCAAAGCTCTTTTTGGGGGGATAATTGAGGGGTATCACTCCTGCTGTTACTTGCAGGAACAGCCCCTCATTTTTGCAGATCTTTTCCCTACTTTTGTCCTCTCTAATTCACTACAACTTTGGAGGAGGTTAGGTGTTCAGTTTTGCAATGAGGAAATTTGAGGCATGAGAGACTTGCCTAGGTTTATGTAGAAAAGTCAGGGTTAGAAATTAAGACTGGTGGGATGGGGCGCCTGGGGGGCTCAGTCGGTTAAGCATCTGCCTTTGGCTCAGGTCGTGTCTCAGGGTCCTGGGATTGAGCTCCACATCTGAGTCCCTCTGCATCTGGCTCCCTGCTCAGCGGGGAGTCTGTTTTTCCCTCTCCATCTGCCTCTCTACCTGCTTGTGCTTGCTGGCTCTCTCTCTCTTAAATAAATAAATAAAATCTTAAATTAAAAAAAAAAGAAATTAAGTCTAGGTCTAAATTCTAGTCCTGGTGATGACTCCATGACCCTAAGCTTTAAATATTTTGTCTGCCTGTTTGCCTGTTTCAAAATTTCTTTCTTTTTCTGACCTCAGTAGTTTTTGAAGAAAAAATAAGGAAAAGATTTATGACCTGGAATTGAGGAAGAAGATTCTTTTTCAAAGGAGAGTTAAATCTACTTATGCAGATGTTGATAACATGATCGGTGAAACCTTACAGTCGCATAAAAACTTATAGGTTATTTTTATAAGATGGTGCATTGCATGTGTGGTATATTCATTGGCAAGAAAGGGGACCTCAATCTGGGCACTAACTCATTATTTCTCTGGGCCTTATTTTCTCTCTTTTATTGCTATTTTTTTTTTAGATAATAAGGAGATTTGACTACATAATCTCCCTGGGCTTTTCTAGTTCCATCACACTCTGAATCAAAGATTTACTTTAATGTGATAATGAGATTTGTTAACTATTTCAAATACCTATGTGGCCATAATAAATTACCATCAACTAGGTGTCTTAACACAACAGAAATTTGGTCTCTCACAGTTCTGGAAGGTAGAAGTTCAAAATCAAAGTGTTGGCAGGGCCAACCCTTGGGAAGGTTCTTCAGAAGACTCCCTCCTTGCCTCTTTCTAGCTTCCGGTGGCTCCTAGCGGTCGTTGGTGTTTCTTGGCTCTGCCTCCCTCTTTGCCTGATTATCTCCTTGTGTTTATCACTGTGGCCTCTCTTCTTGGTTTAAGGACACCAATACTGGATGTAGGGTCTACCCTAATCTAGTTGGCCTCATGTTAACTAATTACATCTGTAAAGACCCTGTTTCCAAATGAAAATAGGGACTTTCTGAGCCCCTTTCTGAGGTCACTTCCTGAGGTTCCAGGTAGACATGAATGCGGGGGGCACTTATTCAACTCATTACAAATTATTTATTCACTTAGTTGTTTAACAATATCTCTGGAGTGACGGTTACCTGTCAGACACGGAGAAAGCAGTGGTTTGCAACATACGGTCTTCCTTGCCCTCCCGGATTTTCCAACACAGAAACAAGAGGGTTAAAGAGGCAGTCACACAGTGTGTGAGAAGTACGGGATAACCAAGCAGGGTACAGTAAGAAACTTCACTAAGAAGTTTCACAGGAAGCTACCTACCTGCTTCAATACCTAGTTTCTTGACTGGGATTGTAAAGCCAGCATACTTTTCTTTTTCTTTTGTATTAGTTTCTCTTCCATTCATTATCAGAAAGGCTTTAGTTTTCTTTTTTCTTCTTTTTTAATTTTTTCATTTGAGTGTAGTTGACCCGCAATGTTACATTTGTTTTGGGTGTACAACATAGTGATTCACCTTCTCTATACACTTACTATGCTCACCACCTGTCCCCCAAACAATGGTATTACAGTATCATTGACTACATTCCCTATACCATGCCTTTTATTCCAGTGACTTATTCATTCCATACCTGGAAGCCTGTGCCTCCCACTCCCCTTCACCCATTTTTCCCATCCCCTCACATCCATCAATTTGTTCTCTGTATTTATTGCTCCGATTCTGCTTTTGTTTATTTATTTGTTTTTTGGGTTTTTTTTTTTTTAGATTCCACATATGAGTGAAATTATATGGTATTTGTCTTTCTCTGCCTGATTTATTTCACTTAGCATAATTCTGTCTAGGTATATACATGTTGTTTCAAGTGGAAAGATTTAATCCTTATTGTTAAAGATTTCATTTATTTATCTGAGAGAGAGAGATAGAGATAGATAGATAGATAGATAGAGAGAGAGAGAGAGAGAGAGAGAGAGAGAGAGAGAGAGAGAGAAAACACAGAGGGAGAGGGAGAGGGAGAAGCAGACTCCCCAGTGAGCAGAGAGCCCCAGGTGGGGCTCAATCCCAGGATCCTGAGATCATGACCTGAGCTGAAGGCAGATGCATAACCACACACGTGCCCCAGTTTTCTTCCATTTTATGGCTGCATAATATTCCACTCTCTACCTCTATGCATATGCTCATGATTCTATCTACCTATCTATCATCTATCTATCTATCTATCTATCTATCTATCTATCTATCTATCTACCTACCTACCTATCTTTGGACCACACCTTAGGAAGGCTTTAATTTAAAATTTCATTGTCATTGTCACCACCATCATCATCCCACTGATGATTTTTACCAGTCACCAATCTCAGTTTACACCAGAATACAGGTTGAGGATTATTTAGGCTCATGCAAATGAGGCTAAGAGCTTCACTGCACAAACAACACTAGAGATATTTTTGATTGTTCACTAACCATCAGAGGGAGCCACTTTGGGAAGAGACCTGCTGCTTTTATTACAGTAGAAGAATTTACTGTGTTGAAAAGATCTTCTGTTCAAAAGGTCTTCTTATCACCCAATCTCTTGGGATTTCTCTTTTGAATGTTGTGATTTGCCTACTCTCTGACATGGAAGTGTCTATAGGCCTTGCTTAGTCCACAGTGTGAATAAGTACTTCCTATTCCATATTGCTTATTCTACCAGTTTAACTGAGGTTGGAAATCAAGATGAGGAAATTAGAAACTGAGGAAGGGAAAGGACTGGTTCTGGCTCAAGACAAGATCCGGGTGTTCCTAGTCCCAGATCAATGCCTTATCTGCTCTACTCTGTTGCCCTCCCAAAGCAACAACGCTCCTTGCTTTTTGCACAAGTGAGATGGGGAATGAGTGACTTCAAATAGAAAGATACTGATCGTAATAATTTTGCGACTCCCTTTGTACTCAAGGATGAACGGGGCAATTTCAAAAAAACTTTGAACAATGCGTAGTGTTGGCTAAAGCCTGTGTCAAATATTACATGATTACGGAGTCACTAGCTAAGGTCTGGGCATAGTCTAAGGGGATAAGTTCCACCTTAACTTGGCAAACATTTATTTACTATGCCATTATGTTTGAGGCATGGTAAGACTTATGAAAATGCAGCGAGTACGTTGTAAACCAACCCTTCCAGTTGCTAAGAGACTAAGCTGCTAACAAGGGTATTAGAGTGGAGAATTAACTCAGTCACTGGTGAGGAACAGAGTTCTTGGAAATGAGTTGGCAGAACCCTTCTGTCAGGGTGCTTTGAGGACTTCCCTGGTTAATGTGGAAAGGGAAGCCCAGATATAAGAAAATCCTTCCCTTGAGGATATAAAGAATTGGTTGCATTAGGTCAATCAGATAATTTTGAAAGTGTGCTCAGGTCACATGGATGCTTTTGCTTTTTCATTGGATTGTGTACCTGAATACCTAGATTCCTCTCAGGAATGTGTTAATTGCTAAGCATCCAGGACAACGAAACCACAGTTCTTGTTCTCTGAGATAGAGAGGAGAGGGTCAGTTAAGTTCCTCTTTGAGGGATATCCACTGCTAAGTAAATTCGGCAGGAAGAGTGGAAGTGATTAGAGAGAGCAGGCTACATTTAGAATACCATACGGGCTGTGTAGTAGAGAGGAGAATAAACATTAAGAGAAAGATTATAGCAAAAAGGTGCTGGCAGCCATGGGAACAGAGAAAGAGTTCAGATGACAATTAAAATGGCTTTTCTTTGCCTTCATTAAATCACAAAAGACTATTCAAAGAGGTTTTCAAAGCCACACATTTTCATCTTTCATCTTCAACCTTTTGGGATAAGGTTTTCTGAATGGAGAAGGCTCTCTGGCCAAAGAATGAGTTTTTACCCTTTCTTCTCATTCCCCCCACTGAGTGGGTTTGTGAATTTTCCCTAACAGGAGGTAGATCCTTTGCCAAGGAGGCTGTTTCCGCTGAGTAAACACATTAAATGAGAGTCTACTTTCCCCAGCCTATTGTAATGAGTTAAATATGGAAAATTCCATCTTTTCAGAGGCTCCTTGCTATATACCCTGACAGCTTGTGAGGTTGTGCTTTCAAGATCTCTCAGGTCTCTTCTCTTGACATGAAGCCCGAGGTGGGGGAAGGAGTGGTTCACATCCCAGCGGAGGTGGCATATGGTGAACTGGGGAGTCCCCTTCAAAGATCTGTTTCGCCACCATCTAACACTGATTCACACACCAGCGCACTCCCACATAGGATCTTGACGCCCTCCTGGTATCAAGTGAGGAAGGGCAAGGCGCACATAGTGGATGCAGAGCCCACTTCCTGCTTTCATACTTGATGAGCCTCATTCCCTCCTGCCACAGACGCCCCTCTGCAGGACAACTGCCAAATGAGTTGGGAGCCTCATGCCACAGCCCAGTGAGTCAGAATTAGACACTCACACTCCGAAGACGAGCTCTTTAAATAAGCATCACCTTTTGGGAACATGGTACAGACTGCTAGGTAAACACTAGATGTCAGATATTTCCCATCCATGTTTTTGGGCAAGTCAATGCTCAAGATGCTAAGAGAGGCCAGGAGAGGACCGAATTCTGGCTCTTCTTTGCAGCACTTGCTTGCTACCTACTTTATACTTATTCATGGGCCTGCTGCTCCTTGCTAGGACAATTGCACCTAATTAGAGCTAAGCTAAAAGTTTTGCCAACCTGTACTCTGCAGACAACCTTGTAGAGTTGGCTGAAGAGCTTTAATTTTCTGAAGTACTTCTGGATATTTTGAGATATATCTGAATACTTTAACAACTATTTAAAACCTAATATATTAGTCCTGATCAGTATTGATGATGAAAATAATTCAAATTAATCTTGGACCATCAGACAATATTTTCATAGGGCTTTTTTGTTCTCTTAAGATAGTATAGGATAAGAGAAGGATTATTATCGGGAACTTGGAGTTCAACCAAACTCAAGTTAATACCTGTTTATTCGTGAGCAAGTTCTTAACAGCACTGATTCTCATTTTCTTATCTGCAAAACATGGGTAATTATTATTCATACTTACTAAGATTATTTTACACAGTAAATGAGGTAATGAATCTGAGAAAGAATAACCTAGTGCATGGCATGTTGTAAGTTCTTAATGAATTTTTATTCTTTTTCTTGAATACCAAGAATGGTCTCATTCCTAGACCTTACTTCCATAGGATGTTTTTTGCTTATCTGATTCCTTTCCCTCTTTCAAGGCCTCTGTCCAGGTCTTTCCTCCTTGAGCTGCCAAAGCCTGCAGTGATTTTCTTTTTATTTTCTGGAACCCTATAGGATATAGTGTCTATTGACATTTACTAAAGGTTTTATGTAGAGCGAGGGTTTTATTTCCTCAACTGGCATATAAGTTTGCCAAAATAAGAATTGTTTGTTCTATTCCTCTGTGTTCCCAGATTTGAATCTAATGCCTGCCATATAGCAGATACTCAGTAATTGTTGATGCCGTATCAAACCACCAAATAATACAACATCATATTATTCAATCAATACTGAATAATTCAGTAAAAAAAAAAACATTTCTTGTTTGCAGCAAGGAGATAGTTCTTTATACTCATGCTTCTGAGACCACTTCATTCAAACACCAGGACTATACTTTTTCTGATGTGCTGGCCCTCCCGGAGTTTTTTTTTTTCGCCTTTGAGAATGATGTGGGCTCTTCAGACTTTCCAGATTGAAGAAGCTTTATTCTACAGCTTGTTCTTACATGAAAGCTCTCTGGGACCCTTGATATTTTCCTATTTCCTTTAGTATTTGGAGACGATCTAAGGATTTTGCTTTTTTGATATTAAAAAGACCATGTTTATTTGCATGTGGGTAAAATAAGTATCTTTGGTTGTTTTCTGGTAATCTTTCTCATGAAGCCCAGATCTTTTTGTACTATTTCTTTGGGCTACAGAGAGCCAGAGAGCTAATATTTTCAGGGACTTTGGTAGTCTTTATTCATTATTTTATTAATTCCTTGATTCCATAGCCATATATGAGGCATGAGTAATGTTGCACAGAATAAATTAAGAACATGATATAGATCTTGTCTTCCATGCACACCCAAGAATAATAGCGGACATCTGTCAACTCCTTTCACTGTTCCAGGCCACATACTGAAGACTCGCAAAACATTAGCTCATTCAGTCTTCACAACAACCCTCTAAGATATAGATTTTACCATTTCCATCTTACAGATGAAAAAACTGAAAATCAGGAAGGTAGTACCATTTACCAGGGTCACACACTTAAATAGTCTTATAGAGCAGGTGAGACTTATATCCAATGGTGGAAGAATGGAAGTCAATAGAGTGTTTTTGTTTTATTTTTTATTTTTTTAATATTAGAATCCACTCTTGGTGTTGTACATTTTATGGGTTTTAACAATTAAATAATGGCACGTACCCACCACTGCAGTATCATGAAGAAAAGTCTCACTACTCTAAAACTTGTTTACTCTACTTATTTATCTCTCCCTCCTCCTTAACTCCTGGCAATCACTGATCTTTAACTGTCTCTGTGGTTCTGTCTTTTTCAGAATGTTCTATATTTAGAATCATATGGTATGTAGCCCCTTCAGATTGGCTTCTTTTACTTAATATTATGTATTTAAGATTCCTCCAACTTCTTTTCATGGCTTGATGGTTCATTTCTTTTTACCACTGAGTGATAACGTTCACCCATTCACTTACTGGAGAACATCTTAGCTGCTTCCAGGTTTTGACAATAATGGACAAAACTGCTACAAACATCCATGTGAATGGAGTAACTTTAAATACTTGCTATGGGAGTACAGAAGCCAAAAATCAGGGATCTGATTTAGGCCTTGAAGGTGGTGATATTTTGATGAGTAGACACAGATGGAGGGACATTCTTGGTGGAGAGAACAAAGAAAGCGACTATTTTTCAAATGCTTGCCAGACTGTTGGGGGTGTTTACGTGTTATCTTACTTAAAGTTGACAGTCATCTGAAATATTCCAATAGTAATATTATGCCTTATTTTCACTGACCTAAAAACTAATGATCAGAAATAGTATATAATGTTTCCAGACTGTTTTTCTGGGACAGAAAGGTGCCAGCACAGCGGTGCAAGGCTCTCCTCCAGAAGGAGGGAGTGGGTCCACGCCCTGCCAGGTACTTGAGGATTTGTTGTTTTGAATCCCAACCACTGGCCAGAGATAAAACACAGGAGAACTGTGACCCTGGGCATGTCAATGGCTGGGCACAGACAGGTTGAGGGCAGGGATCTAATGAGAGCTTGGGACACATACGAGGAGATTGTTCATTTTTCCATGAGGGCCTCCTGAACAGCGGGAGCTATGAGTTTCCCTCCCTGGGGCAAGAGGTTGGGGTAATGCCATCTTCCACACCCCTCCCCCCCAGCATGGTTGAACTTTAGCACCTCCAGTTGAAGCTGGAGTTACTTATACCAAACCCCGCCCCCCTGGGCCTCATAGGCATCTTTATTAGGGTGGGTCTGACTGTGAGCCAGCACAGTGGACCTCTCCATCAGAAGACCCCACAGACCACCCCCCCCCGCATGTATCAAGTCTAGTAATCACAGAGTGCTCCAAAGTATAAGCTTCAGTTCCAGTGGAAAGAGGAATAGGTGGGTTTTTTTTTTTTTGTAATTTTTTTATTTTTTAAATTATTTTTTTTCCTTTACTTTGGCATTAGGGTTATAGTTTTTTATTCATTTGTTGGCTTGTTTATTTCCTTTTCTCATTTTTTGGATCAGGTTTTTTCCCCCCTCTTTCTTTTTTCCTTCTTTCTTTTTCTTGGGAATCGGGTTTATACTTTTCTGTTTGTTCACTTTCTTGTTCCCTTTCCTTTTCTCTTTTCTTGGATCAGGGTGTTTGTTTGTTTGTTTGTTTTTTGTTTTTAAATCAGGCTTATCTTAAAAACAAATCAAAGAACATCTAATTGAAGGTCCAAATACCAAATACTCCCCACTGCAAGCAAGGAGGAACTCTAGAGAGGACTGAGCTGGGAGAAAGAGCAGCCAAAACACAACAGCAGAGTGTACACAGCATACACCCAAAACACATCCTGAAGTGCTAGGCCATGGACAGTGTATGACATCTTCTTATATAGTATTACTCCCAGGAACAATAGATACAACAAGCTTCATAACACACAAAAGACAGACACTTAGATATAATGACAAGATGGAGAAATTCTCCCCACAAGAAAGATCAAGAAGAAATCAATCACAGCCAGGGATTTGTTCAAAACAGATATAAGCAATATATCTGAACAAGAATTTAGAATGACAGTCATAAGAATACTAGCTGGGCTGGAAGAAGCATAGAGGACACCAAGGAAACCCTGGATACAGACATAAAAGACCTAAAAGGTAGTCAGGCTGAATAAAAAATTCTTTAACTGAGATGTAAAACAGACTGGATGTAATCACAATGAGGATAGAAGAACCAGAAGAACCAATACATGATATAGAAGATAAAATTATGGACAATAATAATGCTGAAAAGAGCAGGGAAAGAAAACCATTAGATCATGAATATAGACTTAGGGAACCCAGCTATTCCACAAAGTGCAATACTATCTGTATCATAGGAGTTCCAGAAGAAGAAGAGTGAGAAAAAGGGTCTATTTGAAAAAAAGGAGGTCTATTTGAACAAATTATAGCTGAGAACTTTCCTAATCTGGGGAAGGAAACAGGCATTCCAGTCCAATAGGCACAGAGAACTCCCCTCAAAATCAACAAAGCAGGTCACTAAAACACTTGCAAAATACAAAGATAAAGAGAGAATTCTGATAGCAACGAGGGGCAAAACTTCCTTAACCTACAAGGGTAGAGATGTAAGGTTAGCAGCAGACCTGTCCACAGAAACGGCTAAAAGAAAGGGGTATGATATAGTCAATGTGCTAAATGGGAAAAATATGCAGGCAAGAATACTTTAGCTAGCAAAGCTGTCATTCAGAATAGAAGGGGATATAGTCTCCAAGACAATTACAAACCAAAGGAGTTTGTGAACAGTGAACTAGCTCTGCAAGAAGTATTAAAGGGGACCCATTGAGCCGGAGAGACCCAAAGCAACAAACACTAGAAAGGAACAGAGACAATCTGTAGGAACAGCGACTTTACAGGTAATACAGGTAATACATTAATTTCATATCAATAATTACTCTGAGTGTAAATGGAATCAATGCTCCAATCCAAAGACATAGGGTATCAGGGTGGATAGAAAAAAAAAAAAGACCCATCAATATGCTGCTTACAAGAGACTCATTTTAGACCCAAAGACACCTCCAGATTGAAAGTGAGGTGGTAGAGAACAATCTATCATGCTAATGGACATCAAAAGAATGATGGACTAACCATACTTATATCAGACAAGCTAGATTTTAAACCAAACACTGTAATAAGAGATGAAGAATGGCACTGTATCATAATAAAGGGGTCTACCCAACACGAATATCTAACAATTGTAAATACTTATGTACCCAAATTGAGAGCAGCCAAATATATAGATCAATTAATAACAAACTTAAAGAAACTCATTGATAATAATACAATAATACCAGGGGAATTTAATGCCCTACTCTCAGCAATAGATAGAACATCTAAGCAAAAGATCAACAAGGAAATAATAGCTTTGAATGACACAGTGGATTCAATGGACTTTACACTTAAAGAAGAATTAATACCTAACCTGAAGCTGTTTCAAAAAATAGAAAGGGAAGGAAACTTCCAAAGTCATCCTAGGAAGCCAGGACATTTCTCGAAAGAAGACATACAAATGGCTAACAGACACATGAAAAAATGCTCAACATCATGCATCATCAGGGAAATACAAATCAAAACCATATTGAGATACCACCTCACTCCTGACAGAATGGCTAAAAATTAACAACTCAGAAAACAACAGATGTTGGTAGGATGCGGAGAAGGGGGAACTCTTTCGCACAGTTGGTGGGGATGCAAACTAGTACAACCACTCCGGAAAACAGTATGGAGTTTCCTCAGAAGTTAAAAATAGAGCTACCCTATTCCCCAGCAATTGCACTACTACGTATTTACCCCAAAGATACAAATGTAGTGATCCAAAGCAGCACCTGCACCCTACTGTTTATAGCAGCAATGTCCAAAATAGCCAAACTATGGAAAAAGCCAAGATGTCCATCAACAGATGAATGCATACAGAAGATGTGGTATATACAATGGAATACTACTCAGCCATCAAAAGGAATGAAATCTTGCCATTTGCAAGAATATGGATAGAATTAGAGTATATTATGCTATGTGAAATCAGTCAGTCAGAGAAAGACAAATATCACATGATTTCACTCATATGTGGAATTTAAGGAACCAAACGTGTGAACATAGGGGAAGGGAAGGAAAAATAAAATAAGATAAAAACAGAGAGGGAGGAAAACCATAAAAGACTCTTAACTATAGGGAACAAACTGAGGGTTTCCGGAGGGGTAGTGGGTGGTAACTTGAATTAAAAAAAAAAAAAAGATTGTGGGGTGTCTGGGTGGCTCAGTTGTTAGGTATCTGCCTTCAGCTCAGGTCATGATCCCAGGGTTCTGGGATCAAGCCCTGCATAGGGCTTCCTGCTTGGCGGGAGGCCTGCTTCTCCCTCTGCCTCTGCCTGCTCCCCCTGCTTGTGTTCCCTCTCTTGCTGTATCTCTCTCTGTCAAATAGATAAATAAAATCTTAAAAAAAAAGATTGTGCATATTGCTGTTTGAAAGAAAGAAAGAAAGAAAGAAAGAAATAAAGGAAGGAAGGAAGGAAGGAAGGAAGGAAGGAAGAAAGAAAGAAAGAAAGAAAGAAAGAAAGAAAAGAGGGAGAGAGGGAGGAAGAAAGGAAGGAAGAAAGAAAGAAAGAAAAATAGCATATAAAGTTTCCAAGTGCACAAAGCTAGTTATCAGAATTTGAACTGAGTCTGACTCTCAAGTCTGTGATCTTTGTCTCATCCTACCAGGCTCTAAGTCAAGGATGAAGAGATTAGAGAAAACAGTTGGCTAGAGCATAAGACACAGACAGGATATGTTGGCAATAAAGCTTGACAAGGAGGTTGGAGCCAGGCCATGGAGGGTCTTGCATTGGGCACTACGGAGGGGTTTCAGGGCAGTGGGGTAGTGAGTGTGAAGTAATCAAATAAGGAGGGTGAAGGAAAGAGTTGTGGAAGGTACTGATGCTAGAGAGAAGCTTCCGAGGATATGTAAATATATAAATGTCTAGTACTGGCGAATCTTCGGCAGAGGGAACAGGAACCCTGTGTCTGGAGTTCTGCTAGATTTACCCCAGAGAGGAAGTCACGTGTGCTTTCTTTGCTGCCTCTCAGCATTGCGGTCTCAGAGAATGTCCTCTTGATTACTACCAACCCTACTTCACCGGGGTTCTTCAAAACATTCAGCAATTTCTTTGATTTGCAGGGAACTTTTAGAGATTTTGCAGAGTTAGTCAAATTAAATCATGAGGACTTTTAGATCTGAGAGCTAGATGTAAGTGTGGATGAAGAGTCTTCGTGGTTTTCTCTTTTATTAAAATTGACTCAGAATTACAACTTTTAAAAGCTAAATCTTGGACAGTTAATGCTGGAAGGGATGCCTGTGATCTTCTGGTAATTTTTAAAGATGAAAAAGCTGACTTCTAGGGAAGTTATGACATTTGCATAAAATGACAGTGAACCTGCCTGGCTGACCTTAACACTGAGGTTGCCGTGTGCTGAGCCCTGTGCAATTTGTGCCACTCCACATGCTGCTTCTGATTTTAATAACGTGGCCACTCATGCTAGGACCAACGAACTGGAGAGTAGTGGAGGCATTTATTTACTCAGGGGATTATGGTGATAGTGAAATATGATCTTTGAGAGGCCCTCTTCCAGAACATCGCCTTAAGCACTACGGGCACAAAATCCACCATCACAAACAGTTCACAGAGGGGACAGAACCATAGACTCTCAAGCTCTCAACTCATCCCAAGTCAACACATCCATCCATGTGCTCACTGCTGAAATAAAATTGCCTCTGAGGTTCACCCACTGGCAGGCCTCGAAAGGTTCTCCCTTCTTCCTAGGCTGCCTGCTAGTTTCAGCTTGGTAAGGCTTGTGATATGACTTAGAAGGGAAGTAGGGGATTCCTCCTCTGTGTGGGCAGTCCCAGTGGAATCTGCTGGACTGCAGCCACTAGTGTGCCAGGAGAGTGGGAAGCCAGGATTCCACACCCTAGGGTATGAAAACAAATCCCTCCCCATACCTTTGAACAGAATGCCTCGCCAAAAATAACCTGTGTGAAGAGATGTTGTTCTTGGCAGGAGTAATAGGTGGTGCTTTTTGGTTTTGGTTTTGGTTTTAATTTCCTTTTTTCGTGAGTAACATGAAATGTGGTAAAAAATTTTAAAAATATGAAAAAGTATGGGGCACCTGGTTGGCTCAGTGGGTTAAGCCTCTGCCTTTGGCTCAGGTCATGATCTCAGGGTCCTGGGATTGAGCCCCGCATCGGGCTCTCTGCTCAGTAGGGAGCCTGCTTCCCCTTCTCCGTCTGCCTGCCTCTCTGCCTGCTTGTGATCTCTCTCTCTCTGTCACATAAATAAATAAATAAAATCTTTTAAGAATACATGAAAAAGTAGATCATGAAAAGTAAGTGTCCCCTCACTCCCGACCTCAGGCTTCCAATTCCATTTTCCAACATTTATGACCTGTTTTGTGAGTATTCGTTTAGATATATTCGATGTCCATACATGCACTATTAATATCTTTTAACATGAATGGTGATATACTTTATATATGATTCTGCCTTTTTTTTTCACTTCATATATTTTGGAATTTGCTCTGTATTGAACTGCTTTGTCCTTTTAACCATTAGATTACTAAAGATATTTTATTTATCAGGCTTCCTTTCTTTATTATTTTACTTCTCTCTTGTTATTGAGTACTCACGTGATTCAAGTTAGATTTTTCAAGTCATTAAACAGGAGAGAAAGAGACACATTAGATATATATATACATTCAAATCTACTGAACTCTGAATGATTAGACCAATTTCTATTGCCTGTATGACCTAAAAATAGTACAATCTTACTCCTGTGTTGCAGTGAAAGAACAAGCAGCCAGGAAGCTTCCAGAATTCACTCCCAGTACATTCTGGGGTTTGTGGCCTTGATGGATTGATTGGTCACAGTGTTCTTCATGAGGGGATCTTCATGACTGAATGGATTTCTTAAGACGACTATTAAATGCTCCATTATCCAAAATGGGAACGTGGGGCTCAGAGAGCCAAAACAGTATACCAGAGAAGAGTTTGGCAGAAGTGGGAACAAATCTAAGATGCTTGCGTGACAGAGCAGAATATTCCTAATTTATCTTAGGAGATGTTGTGGAAAAGCAAGGCGACTGTAGAAAGTCTGGGTCTAATCTTCGTAAAAAACACAAAGTGTCTTTTCAGCTATTCCTTCTATAGTCCCGCATTTTCGCTTAATAGGCTATGACTTGTTGATTTCATTTGCTCACTTTTTTCCCCTAAAAATATATCCTTTTTCCTCCTTCAGGTGCCACCTCAGTATCCTCCAATTCAAAGTATCAGAGTACAATTTACCAGTAAGTATTGTTCAATTGACTCACATTTTTAAAAGAATCTTCCTTCTAGTCTCTTAATTTCTTCCAAAAAGAGAGTCTCTCCTTACCCTTTGGGAAGCACAAAATCCTGCAATTGTTAGAAGCCTGCATGCTGTTTTCATTAGGTACAAAGGTGTATAAAGAAGACAAGAGAGTAATTAGTTACCAAATATGTGCTGGTCACTGTATTAATCTATTAATCCTTCCAGGAACCCTTTGAGTAGGAATTATTCTCATTTTTTAGGTAAGAGACTAAGGTTTTACTTCTTACAAGGCTATCTGACTGTATGACACATCATTTCCCACTAAATCCTTTATAGGGCAAGATTTTGTCTTAATGAGTGGAGGGGGTGTCCCGGATATGAAGACAAGATGATCCTTTAACTCCCAGGATAGCATTATTTGGATCCATGATTAATATTAGGACAATCACCAGTAGTTTCTATACGGATATTCATCTGTTTTTTAAATTCTTCTGAGCCTGAAGGGAACTATATCTTGCCTTCCATCAGTGGTCATCGCTTTCAATTCAAACTATGCCCCCTGGGCCTGGTGCAAAGTAAGAATTAACTGAATTATGCCCAGTAGTGGAGACCTGCCCTTTCCTATCACTAAGGGACATGGGCCAAAATGACAAATCTGAGATGTGGTTGCTTGGCCATTCAGGATGATGTGAGGCAGAAATAAAAGAAATTTAGTCTTTTTGTCTTACACTTGGGTGGTCCTATACGAAGCTACCAAAGCCATCAATCTGTTTCCTCCCTCACCCTCAATTTTTTTCTCCTGTGGTTGCAACTCTTCTCAAGGCATTTTCCAGGAAAAACTAGCGACAAGATAAAATGGAGAAGCAGGTCTGTGTTCTTGAGCTCTTTCACCTGCATCTTACTGAGCAGACCTGAGCCCACAGACATTCTGTGCATAACACCATTATTAAGCTTAAGTGACTGCTAGCAAAGGCCAGTAGTAAATGCTGTTGAGGAGTCCAGTCCCAAGCATGTGAAAAATGAACATTTCACAGTCGGGTGGCGAGAGGATAGAAAAGCTTTGACAAGCTTTGTGTGAAGGTGGTGTTGCAGGATCTGATCTGGGCAAGGGGCACTCTTGCTACCCTTTGCCGGAGTCTATCCATTGAAAAAGAAAGGAAGCACTGACGTCACCAACCCCTCCTGGTTTTGAAAAATCAGGGAAACCTTGGAGTTCCATTTCCTGCCCCGGTCTGTTGTGACTACTGCCAATTGCTATAACCTCCCAGTTTCTGAGTCCCAACCCCACCTGAAACTCTCTTGGCCACTAGTATTCTTAGCTTTGCTTCTTCTTCCATCCCACAGGAGAAGCAGACTCCAACCCACATGTAGAAACACAATGCTTGCTTTCTTTCATTCTTTTCAAAATCTCTATCACTTTCTCTTCACAAGTTTTTAGATGAATTAGAAGGTTCTTTCCCAGTGCTGTGCTAAGGAATCATTTTTTTTTTCTTCTTGCCCTCTCCTCCTTAGGGTGTGAGAATGAGAAAGGTTGCATCATCACATCCCCAAACAAGGATGAAACCATGAAGGTGCAAGACAACTCAATCATTATCAACTGTGATGGGTTTTATCTCATCTCTCTGAAAGGCTACTTCTCTGAGGAGCTCAGCCTCAGCCTTTATTATCGGAAGGGCCGGAAACCCCTCTTCTCCCTGAGCAAGGTCACATCTGTTGACTCCATTGGAGTGGCTTATCTGGCTTTCAAGGACAAAGTCTACTTTAACGTCACCACTCACAGTACCTCCTACAAAGACATTCAGGTGAATGGTGGGGAATTGATTCTCATTCATCAAAATCCGGGCGGATTCTGTGCCTACTGAGGACCCAAGGGCTGCACTTAAGCCTGGCACCAGCATGAACACTGAACTGGGGTTGGACAGGACTCTCATTCTTCCTTGGGAGTGGAGAAGTTGCCCTAGCTTAGCCCCCATATATGGCCACACGGGATGTGACCAGAATCAAATCCCCCAACTCAGGGATATTTAAAACTTATTTTCCATACCAATTAACTTTATTTATCCTCATGTCTTCTAAATCACCTGCCCCTCATCCCTCATGGTTGCTTCGAGCCTGCTAGGCACCTCTACAAGAATTGAGAAAATAGGTGCCTCTTCCTCAAGGCACATTATTTCTATTGGTCAGGAAATTGTCATAATAAACTTTCTTTATTGAAAAAGACACTTGACTACCATTTGCTGGAAATTTGACATCTGGCTTTGTCAAAATGAAGAGGACCAAGGAAGGGGCTATGAATCTGCCAGAGGTGGTGTGGACTAACCCTTGGCAGCCAGAACTGTCTCTTCCAGATGAAATTAGTTGTGGTTTGCATAGTGTCTAAGTACCTCTCTCATTTGGTGGAGTTCAACATGAAAATCATCTTGAGAACAGCTGTCAGGACTTAAAGACAGCCAGCTAAGGAGTACTCTGCCCTGGGCTTTTTCTTTTCTTTTCTTTCTTTTTTTTTTTTTTTTTTTTTTTACCACTTTGCTTGCTTTCTCTGCCTCCAATGTTCTTAATAGAAATTTCCCTTCAAAGAATAATCCTGGTGATGTGATGCTGTGAAAAATCTAATCACCGATTTCAGGAAAACTGAGGAGAGTGAGATAATTTATTGTGAGGGTTAGCTTTATGGCATGGGAAAGCAGTGAAATTGGACATCTCAGGATAAAAGTCAGTAAGAATTTAAATAGTCTGGGAAGGAAAACATGTTCCTTGCCACTGCCAAGCAAAGCAACTACATGTGCATTCATTCTATCACTGATGCTGAGATCCACACTCAGCCCTATTTCTTGTACATGTATACCACATTGATAGCTTAAACAATGAAGCAATTCTATTCCTGAATGCGACTTTATGTCAAGACACTGAGAAATTATATTAAATGAAAAATAATTATATCTGTAATATTGGATATGATCTGATACTGATTATTGAGATTAAAATGACCAATAATTAGGAAAAAGATCAATAAGGAAAAAGATCCCTTTACTTTTGGTTTAAATATCCCTCTTGATGCATCAGGTTTTGGCACTGTGGACAAATTTCCAGATGATTTATACGTTCTCAAATTTCTGATAAAATTTTTTAATAGCAGCAAATGGTTTCCTTCCATTTTAAGTAGAGTGCATAACATAACACAGAATCTCTCCGGACGATTCTGTGTCATCAGAGTACTTGTATTGTGCTGCAGTAAACGATAGCCCCAGGATTTCCAGAAAGGGGGAAGGCAGCTTGCCCCTATACTAAATGGTCTCAATCCAAATGGTCTCATTTGGATTTTTTCTATCTATTTAACACAGTTTTCCATCTCCTTTTAAGTGTTTATTTATAAGAGAAATTGTGCATAAGGTAAGAGTAACCAAGCTCTGAGTGGCTGCCAAGTCACTCACATAATCATAATCATGATCATGATCATAATCATAGGTAAACATTAATGGAGGGTCTGCTGTGGACCAGGCATTGGGCGAAATGTTTTACATGAATTGTTCTGAGCAAGATATTCTGTGATATTTGTCTTGACTACTCAGAGGAATGAAGTGTGTGTGTATGGGTGTGTGTGTGTGTATTTGTTATTCACTATGGTTCACAAAGGTGAAGCTATTCAATGGGTGATATCTAATAAGTAAATGTTTATGACTATAGATAATATTTAAGAAAATATATATTTACTTTTTAAAGTTTGGAATTTCTAACTATATTTCTCCTGAACATTCACATTGCAGGCTCAGCAAAGTTGTTCTGTGGGTTGTCTGTCTTTGTTGTCAGGGTCCTTCCTCACAGATGCCCACTCCCTTTAGGTACACGCGGCTTGCTCTTCCCATGCTGGCCTCTTCTGGCCATGCAGGGATTTTTTTTGTCATGTACCAGCTTTACTCCCCACCCCCCCGCTTCCACCCATCAAAATATGCATGTCCCCTTGAAGTCATTCCTCCAGAAAGATAATTAAACCTTCTCTAGGCACAGGAAAGTTTTGTGGAAAGAGAAGTAAGTGAGACATCAGGACACTGAAAATCTAATTTGATTCAGTCTCTAACTAGTGAGGTGACCTTGGACAAGTAAGTTCCCATTTTGCGATCCTGATTTCCTCTCTTATTAAGTGACTATTTTAGAATCTTATGCTCATACTGCTAACTGTGAATGTTCATATTAAATGTCTAGGTACTGGTCGCTGTGAGTCAAGACGTGGAGCCTTCTCTTACACTGTGTGGAATTTTTTTTTCTCAGTCAAACATCTTCCCTTAGCCTTCTTGATGGTTCCTTCAAAAGCAGTTCCAATTGTTACTTAGTAACTTTCTATTTAGGGGATGGCATAAGGGATTCGAATCTTGATCCAAATCATAATTTGTTCTTAAGCATACTGGGCAGGTCCCCTATTTTAAGTCATAATTTTGTAGTTAGTGCTTTTCTGGCTCTCAGGAAGTATTAATATTGATATTAATAATATAGCTAATAATAATATTGATATTTACATGGAAACAAATAAAGCTTTCAGAATTCACTACCAGTTAAAGTGCTAGAGTTTTTATTTATCTTCTTTTCCTTTCCTTGTTCCTTTTTTTTTAAAGATTTATTTATTTTTAGAGAAAGAGAGTGGGTGGGAGGTGGGGGGTAGGGGAAAAGGGCAGAGGGAGTGAATCTCAAGCACACCCTCTACTGAGCTCAGAGCCCATCGTGGGGCTTGGTCTCATTACCCTAAGATCATGATGTGAGCCAAAATCAAAGGTTGGACACTTAACTAACTGAGCCACCCAGGCACTCCTTCCTTTTGTTGCTCTGATCAACTAATTCCCTGATGAGGAAAGAATGGGAAAAGTATTCTGGCTTCCTATCTGCCTCTAATTTCAGCCATCAGAACTATGTCCAGGAGATAGTCAAGCTGCCAAACTCCATTTCTGCTTTTGAAAAGACATTCACTAGAAGTCCTCCGAGCTCCTCCTCACAGTTCAAAAGACCAATTCGAATACAATTCTACTATGCACTGTTCTTTCCCTCAGGAATTCTTGCCTCATTTATAAACCTGAGATGACCACTTCGAGTTATGTCCCCTTTCCTTAGCAGTAATTACATCCTAATTACTCTCCTTATCTGTAAAGGGGAGATATTAACACATACCTTCCGTGTTACTGTGAATATGAGAGTACCTAATATATTTCCCGAAACATGGTTGTTCTTAATACCTAACAATTCTTAATTTACAAAAGTCACTTACTCCAAAAGGCAAAAAGTAAGTGCCAAATGAATAAAAGAATTGTGGGCATTTAGGATGGAGAGATCACTGAAGAATAATGGAAGAGCCCTGCAGGATTTAGACTGGAAAAGACAGAAGGAGAACATAGCTAGAAAAAAATAGTATGTGCAAAGGCCTAGGGGTAGGTATTCTCATGGTTTTCTGAGGACAAGGAACTACCATTATGGATATGGCTCTCATTCACTCATTTCTTTATTTGAGCATATTCTATTTTTCCAAGATAGGAATTTGTGTTTGGTCATAGCTGGAGATAGGATTAATGGGTAGTTTGAAGATAAAATACTGAAAGCATAAAGACAAAGCTAAGAATTTTGGGTCGTGTCCTACAAAGGGAAACACTGAAGTTTTTTGAATAAGAAGAATTTATCACAGTTTGGGGAAAACGGTAAGCTCTTGTCAGTATCACTTTTCATTTTGACCCAATTCATATGAGTAACTTATTTTCTGTCAGTGAACAGAAGCTTCAAATTACTTTTATTAGAAGAAAATGAGAAAAAGAATCATAAGAGCCACGTTTTTAATATCTTTAGGAAAAGACATATAGAGAGCTTCTTATTAAACTCAAAGTGAATGTTTAATAAAGACTACACTGGATGGTTTAAAAAATATTAAATATTTTCTAAAATGTAGTATTTTAAGATATCAATCTGAGATGTTATGAGCACTAAAAAAATAATCCCTGAGGATTTCAGTCACTCTGACACATTTATTTCGTTGTTTATGTCTTAAATATACCTTGTTTCTCAAACTAAATTTTTGGCAGCACTTTGGAATTGCCTTTCATCTATTATCTATCTATCTATCTATCTATCTATCTATCTATCTATCTATCTACCTATCTTTAAATAATTTTCTCTCCCTGGCAGAAGCCTCACCCACAGAGTATGTGGGTAGCTAGGACCCTCTCCCTAGCATCCATAATAACTAGCCATGGTGGTTGATTAAACCCACGACCCATGGGATTGAGACACGGAAAGATATTGGTAAAATTTAAAAGTAATTGTTACTTAGGAGAGCTGACACATGAAAGCTTTTAATATTTCATACCACCACTCCCCTCCCCTGTCCAACAGAAGCTGGTCAGATGGTTGGTTTCAATCTTGAGGGCATGGGATGTAAAGCCCTTCAGTTCTGACGGGTGCTTGGGGGACAATTAGGGTAGCATTCCAGCCAAAATCAGCAGGGAGTTGACATAGGAAGAGGATGCTAAGCAGCAAGGGTATTCTAGCGTTCTGCCACAGTCCTTGAGCAATCTGACACCATTGCACACGGGGCACAGTTGAACGTGGTCCCGACCAGCATTTTGGCTGATGGAACTGGTTGACTTTGTTCATCTTTTTTGGCATGTCTGTAAAATAAAATAGAGGGATCTAAGAGCTGAAACACAGACTTACAGCATTTGGGTTTCCTTGGAGTCATGCCAAAGTTGAGAAAATAGTTTATTTTCATATACACTCTCTTTATCGCTGATGCATATAAAAGACTTTTCATTTTCCTCCTGATCATGCTGTCTTGACCTTTGGTTTTTGAGATTTTATGTTAAAAGAAAAACAGTAACAAAATAAAAAAGTAATCAACAAGAAGTCTTGCCATTGTGGAAGTTCAAGCGGGAAGTAATCTCTAAAGGTCCTTTCAGTGCAGCTGTCCACTTTTATTTAGGGTGCACTGTTAATAAGAACATAGGCCACCTTAGAGATTATTAGGGTACGATACTCTATATCTTCACCTTATAATGAGTTTTAAAAGGGAATATTCTATACTCCTACGACCATTCCTTAAGGCATGGTCTTAAGACCATTTCTTGAATCTTTCGCTTTATAAAAATCTCTTCACTATTATGAATCAAGCAATAGTCAGTCAGTCAACTTCAATTTATTCTACTCCTACTCTATGCCAGGCATTGAGTTAGGCACTTAGTGATATTTTTTTCCTCATTAGAAATGAAAATGAATTGTTATTCTTGATCTTCTTTTACTCTTAAGCCCTCGATACTTGCTGTTATCATGTCTATCATCCATTCTGCCTCTAACATACATGTATTACCCAAACTGGAAATATAAATACAAATATAAAACAGTTTCTTTCCACTAAGTATTGAGTATAGTGTGTAGTATTAACTAGAGTGGGGAGAAGGTAGAAGCCAGAATATCAGATAAGAAACTAAGGGTTGATGACTACGAAGGAAAAAAAATGGTTTGAAAAATAACAAAAAATTAATCAGATCTACTGATTGGTAGAATGTCAGTGGTAGATAAAGGGAGAAATTAATTTGTTCATTCATTAAGTGTGTTGAGAGTCAGGAAGAAATAAGAAACAACAAGCAAATACAAAAAAAAATTAGTGTGTTAGGAGGTAAAAAAAAAGGGTCTATCCACTTTAAATAGGGAAGAGATCTTGTTGAAAAGATTACATTTAACTCAAGATCTGAAAATTGGAAGAAACCAGCTGTTTGAAACCAGAAATGTTGGCCAGGCCAATGAAGTGGGGTGGGTAGTGGGAAAAGGAAGTTAAAAATGTTAACAGTTAACATTTATGACCATGTGACCAATTTCAGAAATGTGGACTATAATACTTCTATTTCTTCCTTATTTTGATATGACTATATTGATATATATGTTAACCAATGTTTTCCTTCCACTCTTCATTCCTTTGCCACCTGTTAATGGTAGTTAACTCATCTTGTATTTTAAGTAATAGAATATCAAAGAGGGAGTGTGACACAGCTGAAAAAACAAAGAACATTACCCAATGATGGATGAATGAATTCTGTATCATCTTTGGGGGAGAACCAGCATGTGGTACAAGGGACAGCTGCATCATTGTGTGGAAGTATCATGTTGATGTTATCTTTATTTGAAAGTAAATTATGATTAAAGGATACTATGTGGTCAAGAGGTGAACTGTGTTTCGGTTTGGGCTCGTACAAGTTAGCTAAGATAGAAGTATAATTCCTAGAATTCTTTTCTCCCTGGAGTTACAGGGAGAAATCCGAATGACGCGTATGAAGTGGAAATAAAGGAATAGTGATTTGTATACTCTGAAAGGCTGGAATACAGTGTCAGATACTGTGGCAACTCATAGTCATCGTTGTGGATCTGCCGACTCACTACGCTGCTGTGGGCAACACCAGAGCCACAGCTCATCCTGCTCCTTCCAGATCTTCTAAGCTTCTCCAAGTCCTGAGGCAAGCATTTATGCAGCCCTGTGGTAAAGGGATCTAATTTCTCCTGCAAGGCACCAGTGTCCTCAAGGTTAGTGGTGCCTAGAGACAGATGTGTGTCCCAGCTTGTTTTTATGGGTTCAGTGTTCAAGAGCAAGTGACAGTACTGAGATTAGGCAAAGAAGATCCAACACGGAAGAGAACAGTATTCCTCAGAGAAGAAAACTCATACGGAAAACAGAAGAAATGCTAAAACTATAAAAACTCTTCTGAAATAAAAAAGATTTGAAACCACATATTAAAATGCATAACCTTGGGAATCCTGACCCTGAATGACTAAATTTTAAAAGTTACTGAACTTTAAAAAAAGATGAAGAATTCAATAATCGTCTTGGCAAAAACATTATCACCAGACTAACACTCTATTATTTTCCTGTGTATAACAAATTGCCATAAACTAATCAGCTTAAAACAACAGAAATTCATTCTCTTACAGTTTTGGAGGCCAGAAGTCTGTGAAGAGTCCTACAGGGCCAAAATAAAAATGTAACAAGGGCTGGATCCTTCTGGAAGCTCTCAGGGAGAACCATTTCTTTGCCAGCTTTTAGAGGCTACTCTCATTCCTCGGTTAATAGCCCCATATCACCTCACCTTTTCTCTCCTTGCCTCAACAGTCATATTCTTTTCTTTCTTTTCTATAGTCTGCCTCTGCCTCCCTCTCATAAGGATACTTGTGATTATCATATGATCTCTCTGATATGAGGAACTTGAGGGGCAGGGCAAGGGGTTGTAGGGGGTAAGGAAGGAAAAAATGAAACAAGATGGGATCAGGAAGGAGAAAAACCATAAGAGACTCTTAATCTCACAAAACAAACTGAGGGTTACTGGGGGGTGGGAGGGTAGGGATAGGGTGGATGGGTTATGGACATTGGGAAGGGTTTGTGCTATGGTGAGTGCTGTGAAAGGTGTAAGCCTGATGATTCACAGACCTGTACCCCTGGAGCAAGTAATAAAAAAATATTTTAAAAATGCAAGTATTGACCATGAAAAAAAAAAAAAGGATACTTGTGATTACCTTTAGGGCTTATTTGGATAATCCAGGATAATATCCCTCTCCGAAGTTCCTGAACTTAATCACATCTGCACCATCCCTTTTGCCATATAAGGTAGTAGTCACAGGTTCCAGGTATTAGGCCATGGATATCTTTTGGGCAAGAGGCATTATACAGCCTACCACAAACACTTTAACCAGAAGAAAATAGAAAACATATTTAAAATACCCAAAGGAAAAATAAATATAAGCCAAGGATTTTATATCTAGCAAAACTGAAATTCAAGCATAGTGGGCATGGATAAATTGTTTTCAACTTTTAAGAACTCAGAAAATCTTGTTCCCATAAGCTCTTCATGAAGAATCAATTAGAAAATGAGCTCCAGACAATTAAAATGAGTACACAGACATTGACCTAAGGACTTGTGGTGAACATGAAACACCTGGTTTTTATAAAAAACAAGGCTTACAAAGAAGAGATTATAGTATATAATGGCTATATACTCTGACAATGTAGGTATATTATAACCTTAAAATGGGTAGGGGAGAATGAGGTGGGTATATTAAAAATATGTTTTAAGCTGTTCTTACTAATTGTATTGATGGTAGTTATATATTAGAATTGCTATTCTGAAACTGTTGTGTATGATGTGGAAAAAAGTAGATTGTAATAATCATTCAAAGATCAGCTTGAAGAAAATTCCTGCATAAAGTCTTTTTAAATTCCACTAGGTAGAATAAATCTTTTCCTCTCTCTGAATTCTCATTTTATAATTCTTTTAAGACCTTATTATTTTCATGATGATGAGTTTCTGTACTTGGCACAGTGCTTAGCATATAAAGTTGGCCAGTAAATATTTTTTTGTGAATAAATTACCTTGAAGAAACTTATTAGGTACAGAAGTAAAACACTGATATTGCTAATAAAATTCTTAAACTGAGTTCACATTTCTTTTTTCCCAAAGTGATGTAATATCTGAAAGATAAAGTATCTTCATTAATCATGTCTCCTCATTAAATAGTGAAAAGTTCCTTCTACAAATCCAGGTCCTGCTCCCTGGTAAATGTTTTTGTTTTGTTTTGGTTTGCTGGGTCCAGATCAGTAGTACGGAAATAGTTCCCCAGGGACCCATAATTTTACAGTTTTCTGAAGGTAGTTACTTTCTATGGGTATAATTTATTAGATAAACATCATAAACCATAATTACCTACCCACCAAAAAGCAATTACACCATTACTAATTACCTACTCACAACTTTCTTGTACACAGAACAAGGTACCTTGTACAAGATACAAGGAAGCTGTAGCATTCATTCTGAGACTCTCCCCCAGCCAGATGCTTACAAGCAGAGCACATTTGTAAGGGGAGGCTTTACCCAGCTCGTCTTAGACTAAAGAACAAGACAAACAAACAAACAACCCCAAAAAACAAAAAAACACACAACTTTCTTCTAGCTTGGCAGGTTGTCTGTTAATATAGTGTCAATTGAAAACATAACTCCTATACCATCCAATAGGAGTCTTGCTGGAAGAGGAATAAAAATCTAGCTGAGGAGCCTGGAGAAAAAAAAAGTGTCCCAAGCTAAGCACAAGCATGCAGACAGATGTGTCTAGATTCACACTCCACAAGAAGGTCTGAATTGTTTTTCTATAAAGTTAAATAATAGAGGAAAATTTTTCAGATTACAGAAAGTCATGTTGTTCACAAGACTTGCCAGAAATTCTCAAGTGGCTAAGTGTGGTTATGTATGCCGTAACTTCCTAAATAAAAGCTTCCTTCTTGGGGGTTTGGAGTGCTGAGATAGACCTTAGGAACATCAACAAAAGGAATGATGAAATGCAAGTGAGGGTAAAGGAAAAATAAAGCAGACACGGAAGAGGACAAGAAATTAAGGAAGGGACAATATGTTTCTTTCAAGAGCATATGTTCACACTATAGGTTTTAAACTTTAGGATATATGAAATTCAATTCCATTTATTTGAACAAGTATTTGTTCAATTTTTTTTGAGGTGCCTGACACTGTGCTAGGTGTTCTGAGTAATCTGAACAGAAAGAAGTAGAAAAGTTCAGAATAATATGATTGGTATAAACCCAATACTTGGACTCAATGGAGGCTTGAGTTCAAGTTGAGACTTTAGTATCACTTTTTAGCTACGTCCTTTGGCTGATTACTTACTTGTAGGTCCCTTATTGCCCACCTTGCTCAACCATCATACAGATAGGGATAATGAAACCTATTCCATTGGATTGTTGAGAGCATTAAATAAAGCAGTTCATGACATTTTCAAGATGTTCAATAATCTTTAGTTGCCACTAGAAGAAACCACAGCCCCTGTCCTGTAGGATAATAATTCACAGAAACAAAGGACATAAAAGCCTCTAAAAGAAGTAGAGAAATATAAAAATTTATAGGGCTTTCAAGAAAGAAGAATAAGATTAAATGGAATACTTTGGACTGTTAGCAAATGGTGAAGATTTTTTGATCTGTGTGAAGTGGTAAGCCTTTAGGCTTTTGTTTTATTATTGAAAACTCTACAGGTTTAAAAAAGTTTTTTAATAAAGTCATCCTTACCATTTTACAGGTGAGAAATGTAAGGTTTGCAATAGCATAGACTACTAGCTATCAACAAAATTGTTTCCTCTTCTTTCTGGGACTCCCAGCCTCTCTTGCAGTTAGTGGGGCTCATGTGACTGAATTCAAACCAATAAAATGTGAGTCATAGCCCCTCCCATTTGTACTTATCCATGCTTTTCTCATATCTACTGGTGGATATTAACCTCCAGGGCAACTTTGAAGCCTTCTGCAAACTGTGTCTGCAGCCAACTGCATGGAATAAAGCCTGTTTTCCCTTTCTTGTCACCAATCAGAAAACACCTATTTCATCTACAAAGCAAGCAATTTCCAGTATTTTATGTCATTGAGATTTAGGGATTTTTCTTTTACAGTAAGCAGGATTGCTCAACTAAAACACTTGGAGACAATAGGAACCACTCAAAAAGCCAAGTTTAAAACCTCAGAGCATCAAGGAATCAGTAGAGAATGTTAGAGACAGGTGAAATTTTAGAGACTATACTCACATTCTAGTAGAGAAGTAGCCTTATTTAAGGGTAAAAGGTATCATCAACACTGCCACCTATACCACTATCATCATCGTCATGATTCTATAGGCACGTGCAGTGACTAGGAACAGGCTATAGAGTCCAGTGACTTGTGTGAATCCTGGCTTACAATTCACTAGTTGTATGCCTTGGGCAAGATACAAAACTACTCCATGCCTCAGTTTGTTTATCCTTAAAGTAGGAGTGAGGATATTAATATTTATTTCACAGAATCACTGATGGTATTGTTATTTCATATGTGTAAAGCATTTAGAAGAGTGCCTGGCACATAAAAGACACTAATTATGTAAAGCTATTATTGTCATGGGTTTTAGGATGAGTCAAGACACTGGGGAAAATATGAGGCCACTGAGACTTCATATCGTTATCTTTCCTTACTTGTGTGTCTACAAAGAACATGGTCATAGGTAGCTGAAAAGCATGGGTATTTTGACTCTATATGGGTGATGGTTTTTAGACATGAGGGAGTAGAGCTAACCTTCCTATTCTTAAGTTGTATAGTGGATAATGAATGTTAATTTTATTATTGTCTTCCATAATGTTCACATACATATGTACTATTTTGCAGGCATCAAATAGTTCATCAAAAACAGGCTTTGTGGAGTCATATTTATGAATTTATGGGAAATTATATAAACAGATTGCAAATGTAATAAGAATAAACTTTTCAATATATTTTCTTTTCTTTAAAGATTTTATTTGTCAGAGAAAGAGAGAGGGAGAGAGAGAGCATGAGCATGGGGAATGGCAGGCTGAGAGAGAGGGAGAAGCAGGCTCCCCGCTGAGCAGGGAGCCTGATGCGGGACTCCATCCCAGGACCCTGGGATCATGACCTGAATTGAAGGCAGACGCTTAACCAGCTGAGCCACCAGGAGTCTCTACTTTTTTTTTTTAATTAAGTGGGCTCCATACACAATTGGGGCTTGAACTTATCATCCCAATATCAAGAGTTGCCTGCTTTACCTATTGAGCCAGCCAGGTGCCCCACAAACCCTGAGTTTTTCCAATGAACCAATATATGGTATTTTTTGTATGCCAAACTGATGTCTTGTCCTTTGTATATATGGCAATGTTGGTTTTATGACTACTGTTAAAACACACTTGCTATGTTTAAAGTTCATAAAATGATTTCAAATAGAAAAAAAAGAATGAATTTTTAATATTTAAAAAATAATAGGACAAACACTCTGATTACCCCAGTTGTAGCGCAACACACAGAAGGAAGAGGGAGAGAGAGAAGCAGGCTCCCCAGGGAGCAGGGAGCCCGATGTGGGACTCAATCCCATGACCCTGGGATCACGACCTGAGCTGAAGGCAGACGTTTAACCAACTGTGCCACCCAGGCATCCCTGTCAACAGGATTCTTGTTTTTACTCCCTTATGCTCCTGGTTTCCTCCTGGTCTCACCTTCTGTCCTTATCAAATCACACTTTTGGCCACCATCACCTATTGCCTGTTTTTATTTAACATCTTCCTAACAGGTTCCCTTGTTCACTAATCATATCACTAATCATTCAAGAGGTCCTTTTGAAAATACAAAATCTGACCATGTCACTTCTTGACTTGAAATTCTTGGATGACTCTATTGCCTTCAGGGTAGAGTTAAGATGGTATGACAAAGCAAAGATCACTAGTTGCCTTTAACATCTTTTTTTTTTTCTTTCTTCCTTACTAACAGACCCCAATTTTGTTAGGGAGAATTGTGCTCAGCTAAGAAACCATATGTCCTAATACCCCTTGCATATAGATAGGAATGTTTATTTGACTAAGTTCTGGCTGATGGAATAAAAGCCTAAGTTTCAAGTGTAGCATTGAGAAAAGGAACTGACTTGGAGGGACTGTAACCAGGTGTTCTTTTTGTCGTCTTCCATCTCCTTGGAGGAAATGGTAGGTCAAGTTGAAGTGGCCATTTTGAGACCTTGAAATGGTCTTATGGAGAGAAGTCCTACACTACAGATGGAAGAACTGAAAGCAAAAATGAGCTGAAATCTTTAATGGTTCCCCCATCATAGAGATAATTTGGATTGCCTATTCTTGGATTTGTTGTACATGAGAGAAAAATAACCCCATGTCTTATTTAAACCATTGTCTGGTGACTTACAGCCATACACAATTTCTAAATAATATATGTGACTTTAAGGTCTGGTGTCTACCTATCTCTTCAGCCCTACATAGCATATCTACCTACTTTTGCCCTCAACCCTCAAAGACCTACATCTCAAACAGAATAAATTACTTTTGGTTCCTTAAACTGGTTGCTCTATTCTGCCTGAAATATTGTCTTCCCTCTCTTTGGTTAGTTTAATGACTACCTTCTCTCCAGTCTTAATTATTACTTATTCCAGGAAGGCTTCCTGTTCATTAATTAAATCCTGCACTTTCTATCTTGTCTGTTTTCAACTGCAATGGATAAATTGCATCTATGCTTCCTTTCCTTGAACTTAGGTTCAGTGAAAGCAATAGCTATGTCAAGTCTACAGTTTTATCTTTCACATCTAGCAGCAATTCAGGCATCTTAGAGTCAGTTTGTAAATGCATGGTGACTGGTGAATGAATAAAGAATAAATTAGTGGATAAATTCACACCAAAGTGAAAATTATGGATTTATTCAAATGAGCTAACAGGGCTATTTTGCCTATAAAAAGAGGTCAGAATGTAGCTCCTCTGAAAGAGATGGATGGTCCTTTTTGCTTTCCTGATAGCACATGACATAGCCCCCTGCTCCACAGAAGGAAGACAAGATGGCAGATTCCCACTTTTGTCTATGATTTGCCAGTATCAATATGTACTCCTCACTCCTACTCTTCCTCCACCTGCTCCCTTCCCACACACCATGGCTTAGAGGAAGACTCAATCAAGGATGAATATTCAGAGAAAACATCATCTCTAATTTAAACCAAACAAAATCCAAGGAGTCAGTTGGGCTCTTTTGAGGTTGAGTAATGGGTTTGGAGAAATGTGTTGCCATGTGCCAGATGCTGCACTGATACCGTCAACTTTTTGCATAAGTTTAAATTCATTTTCCAGTTTTTATTGTTACTCACACTTTCGTGTTCTTTGTTCCCTTTCTGGAAAAATAATTTGTCCAAAGTTAGCTTATACTGGGGTCTGTGTCTAGGGAGAGGCTGAAAACTGGCTGGAAATATTTGTTGGCCAAGAGGGAATTAAAACTGCTTATGATTTACTTGGATGAGTCTGTGAGTCTAAGATAACTAACACAGAATTGTTACTTAAAATAGAGGAGTTACCTGGGATTTCCAAAAATTCTTATGATTTGGGCAAGTCATGAAACGCCCACCTTCAAAGACCAAATAAAGTAGCTGAGTTTCAAGAGTTTAAAAAATCAGCTCTTTATTTCCCTTGGCTTTATGCTCCGTCACTGAGTAAAGGAGTAGTTTCTAAGCTTTCTCCTTTTAAGGTACTCAGATGGAGTTCTGAAGTTCTAAAAAGGAGGTTTGGGGTCAAGGACCAGAGAGGCTGTATTTCTGAGACTTATATATCAACTATCTTTTGTGTTTGTTTAAAAATTACTTAATGAAATTACTTGACACATATTGAAAAATTTTTATCAATAGTCACCTACTCCTACCTTCCTGGTCAATGTCAGAATAGACTGAAATACAAATAAAATTCACTGACTATCTGGATTCTTTTTGTAACTATAGCAAATTTGGTCAAAATCAGTCAAATCCTTTAAAAGATACTGTGAAACAAAGAGATAGATATTCTTGACAAATCAGAAATATCTTGATACAAGTATATAGGTATATAATAATATACTTGAGTCCCATACCCACTAAAGGAAATTTAGCCAACAGAAAGGATAGGTGATGGTGAGGAGAGATGCAAGCCGAATAAGTGGGGGAAATTGTAGGTTTGAGTGTCTCAGAGGCTGTCATCATCCCCTCTACTGCATGGCAGACATTGCTCATTGATTTAGACATTCTCTTCTGTCATGCCTGAGTTAGCGTCATTATTTTTGTTAACCTGGTGCTCCAGGTAGATGCTAAAATTGATTGACATTGGTAAGATAAAGAAGGTTTCTTTGTAACTAAAGTATTAAAAATGTAAGTACTAGAGGTACTTAAAACTTAGTGAAAAACTAATCATAGAGATGGGCCTAAATCAGGAGTTCTAGTCAACGTAAGTAAGGCATTGAGTTGGGACATGAGCACTACAGGTAGGAGAGCTATTCCAATAGGGAGAGAGAATGTGGAGGGGACTTTCTTTATTATTATTATTATTATTATTATTTGCCCCAGGGGTACAGGTCTGTGAATCATCAGGCTTACACCTTTCACAGCACTCACCAAAGCACAAACCCTCCCCAATGTCCATAACCCATCCACCCTATCCCTACCCTCCCACCCCCCAGTAACCCTCAGTTTGTTTCGTGAGATTAGGGGCCTCTTATGGTTTGTCTTCTTCCCCATCCCATCTTGTTTCATTATTCTTCCCTCCTTACCCCCCACGACCCCCCACCCTGCCCTCAAGTTCCTCATATCAGAGAGATCATATGATAATTATCTTTCTCTGATTGACTTATTTCACTCAGCATAATACCCTCTAGTTCCATCCATGTCGTTGCAAATGGCAAGATTTCGTTTCTTTTGATGGCTGCATAGTATTCCATTGCATATATATATATACCACATCTTCTTTATCCATTCATCTGTTGATGGCCATCTAGGCTCTTTCCATAGTTTGGCTATTGTGGACATTGCTGCTATAAACATTTGGGTGCATGTGCCCCTGAGGATCACTACCTTTGTATCTTTAGGGTAAATACCCAGTAGTGCAATCGCTGGGTCACAGGGTAGCTCTATTTTCAACTTTTTGAGGAACCTCCATACTGTTTTCCAGAGTGGCTGCACCAGCTTGCACTCCTACCAACAGTGTAGGAGGGTTCCTAGAGGGGACTTTCAACACTCTGCAGGAAAACTGAGCCTCCTGTGACCTACTTATATGGCACAGAGTGCATAGATCTCATTTCCTTCATTTATGGTTGTATGACTTTGTACAAGTCACTAACCTCTCAAATTGCTCGGTCTTTATTTATAACATTTCATGACAAAGTTGTGAGAATTAAATGAGATAATCGTAAGAGTTTTGTAAATTATAAAGTGTTGTGAAAACCTATTATGAAAGGACTTATTTATTTGTAATAAATACTATCCAGATAGACCCTAGATAGTTACTATGTCAGTGAATGTGAAGTTTTGAGGACACTGAGTGGTTAAGAATCACACTAGAGCAAATCTACAGAGAAATCAACCCACCAAAATTATAAACCAAGTTGAAAGCAGGAGAAAATAATGGTGGAGGTAGAAGTAGGGTTAGGGTTTTAAGCCTAGAGTCCACAGATGCAAGAAGTGGGAGAGGACCTTGGAGCCTTCATCAGGGTGATGAATTGAGTCACTATATCTGGAATAATTTGGCTTGTGATATGCAGTGGGTAGTGGTATACATGCATGCTAAAAGCAGAGAGTAAGACTAAGGCCCAACTTCATGCCCTTCTCTCCTGCAATGACCGGCAACAGGTAACCAGAATAGGCAGGCCCAAAACTAGTTTCCTCAGTACAAAAATGTACAAACACTTAAAGAAAACCTGTACCATGAAAAAGAGGCACCAAACTTAACAAACAGAAATACTCCCTCTGGTTAAAAAACAGTGTTAGAAGAAATTCACACGAAGAAGAAGGGACTGGGTTACACAGGAGGGGGTCATCTGATGCTAGCCCAGGCCCAGTGGTTTGCAAGGGTTTACCTATGCCCTAGAATCTCTTCAAGAGCCACAGACCTACAGCATACGTCACAAGTCACACAGCTCACTTACAACATGTCCTCATTACTCACACTGGTATTACAGAAACTTTCTTCAGAGAGTTGTGAAGAATAACTTGGAAGCAAGCCATGCCTTTGGAATTGACACTGAAGTGGGCAGGGGCACTAAGTGGGGGTGGAAAACAACCACTGACTTAGTTACATTGTGTGGGCAGGCTCCCTATAAGCCACAGGTAAAGGTGGGTATGCATGGGAAAAGTGGCAAAACTTTGATCACATGACTTTGGATTGTTTAACAGAAGGTTATTAACCAATGGTGTCGTGACTTCTAAATCTGACAATTATACAAATACTTGCTGAACACTTGTCATGTATCATGCATGAAAGTCTGTAAGAAATAACCCCTGACTGAGTTCTCCTCACTCCATTCCAGCAGCCTTTGCAAACAAGATAGAAGATAATAGTTAAGTAACAACCCAGTGAAAGATGTTACAAGTGTAGATGAATGGGGCAGATACCGACTATTGTACTAGAAAAAGAAGTCCTTGTGAGTTGGAGCTCTCGAGAAGTTTGCATGGACGTGGTGGTCCATAGCTGAATGTTAAGACTGGGTAGCAAAAAAAGTAAAAACGCCAGGCAGTTATCCTGGTAACTTGTAATCCTTGTGAATCCTAAATAAGCACAAACCTCCTGTAACCAAAAAGAGCGATGAAACCTAGACACTCCTCCAGACTTTGGAAGAAAGTCAAGAAATGCAATGCAATGAACAGGATGAGAAGCCAGAATAAAGGGCAAAGGGAAAGCCGCACTCCTTCTATGAGTAAGATGAAGGGGCAAGCATCTCTTCCTAACATCTTGTCATAGAAATAAAAGACAGGCATGCTTTTGTTTTTGTTTTTAAACAAAATTCTTTCTAAACTTGATAAGCTGAACTCAGCAAATATGTATGCAGTGGGTAGTGAGTTGCTCTGGGGATGCAACATAAACAAAAAATGGTACTTGCTCCCTGTGTGGCAGATTTATAATTGCAAACAAATAATCGCAGAATGGCATGTATCAGGGAGAAATGATGTTATCAACCAGTCTGCTGAAATGATGTGGTTAGAGGAGTAGATATGTAAAAAATGAGTAGTGATATTTTTAAGAGGAAGAAAACCACACTAACTTGATGGAAAATATCTGGATATATGAGATTGACAGGAAAATAATGGGAAATTTTGAAATTGAGAGAGAAGATTAGGCTAGGAATTTGGCTCATTGAGGGGGGAGTTTCCTTTCAGTTTGCTACAGAGCAATTTTATATTGTGATGTCTTATCTTGTGGATACACCTCAAGTGATATCTGGGAGGCTCATGGCTTCAGACATCTGCATACTTTGGCTTTCGGTACCTACATAAGTTGTTTGAGAACATCAGCGAGTATCAGTAAGACAAGTATCTGGGATTTCTAATGAGTAGAATTATTTTCCTTGCATCCAAATAAATGAACAACAGAAGAAATTCTCCAGGTCGTGTTCTCCGGTCACAGTGCAATAAAATGAGAAATAGTTATCAGTAATACTTTATTGCTATCATTATTGTTTTTATTTTTATTTTCTTTTTTATCAGAGAGAGAGCACAAGCAGGCAAAGTGGCAGGGAGTGATAGAGGGAGAAGCAGGTTCCCTGCTGAGTAAGGAGCCTGATGCGGGACCCGATTCCAGGACCCCGGGAACATGACCTGAGCTGAAGGCAGCTGCTTAACTGACTGAGCCAATCAGGTGTCCCTATTGTTGTTGTTGTTATTATTATTATTAAACCAATAATTCAAATAAATAACAAAAAAAAGTTATATGAAAAATGTTTTAAAGCTCTCTAATATAATCACTGAAAAAGACACAAGCCAATGACTTAATAACAGACTTCAGATAAAATAACAAAAATCGGAGCTCCTGGGACAAAGTCACAGAAATACTCAGAGGTCAATTCTCTGTCTTTGACGCTTTTACCATTAAAAATAATGAGAAAATAAAGAAAGCACTTAACTTGATTAGGTAGGAGGAAAAGACACATGAAAAGTCCTAAGGAAATTAGCAGGAATGAAATAAAACAAAACCTGAAAAAAGTAAATTGGTAAGCAAAAAATGTTCCAGCAGAACTAACAAGAGCTATCACCACTCTTATAAGGCTGCAGCTTTATCAAGGAAGAAAAAAATGGAAATGAAAAGGAGGGAAAAACACCGCAGAAGAGAAGAAGAGGGTTTTCTGAAACAAGAGAGCGGAAAGCTGTCAGAGGAGATGATGGCAGAGGGACAGTATTGCCGCAGATGACCCAGGTAATCAAAGGGCAGTGGCTGAAGCAAAGCTTCTTGCCCTCCTGCCAGTCAGGGACCCTTCTTAGGCAGCTACCTGGAATAAGGAGCTCCATCTGACATAGAGACAGAGGCAGAGGAGTGGCAGCTGCTCCTTGGTGAACCCAGAGCAGCTGAGAGTGATGACTTTCTATATCTTTTTTATTTCTTCTCTGCTGTTGGGAGACCCACACGGTCTTCCTTAGGGCTAGGAGTAAGGAGAATGACACTTAACATGGGGAACAGGTGAGATTTAACAGAGGGGTCACTGAGTCCAGTTGTCACCATCATCTTGGAACACTCATATCTCAGGACCATACTCAGAAGACAGAGCTGCGTAGCAGGGAGATGCGCTCGTCTCCCTTTTGTCTTCCAAGTGGCACAGGAGAGCATGGGCAGAAGCTAAGTCACATCCAGGACCTCAGCTGTGGAATTTGGGAAATGTAGCCTCTAGCATTTCCGATGAACAAAGAACTGAATACATCCACACCAAATGAAACCCATAGAAGGGGGTTGGAAAATGAGGTCAAGTGCAGAGAAGCATATTCGGCACAATGCATCTGGATGGGAGTTTCTTTTCACTGGATGGGACCTTGTTTGGGGTGTCCTGAACCTGAGAGTAAATTTTTAGCAATTCTGGAAACTTCTCAGTTATTATGTACTCAAACGTTGCCTGTCTTCTTTGGGTTCCTACTTTCTCTTGGCTTTGGCCTCTGAAGAGTCACCATTACTTTCCTTCTTCTCATTGATGCTTGCCTGTGCTCTTTTATGGTTTCAGGTCTCACATGCAGATCTTTCATCCATTTTGAGTTTATTTTTCCATATAGAGTAACAAAGCCAATCCAGTTTCATTCTTTTGCTTATAGTTGTCCAGTTTTCCTGGCACCATTTGCTGGAGGCACTGTCTCTTTCACATCGCATATTTTTGCCTCTTTTGTCATAGACTAATTGACCATATAATTGTGAATTTACTTTTGGTTTCTTTTTTTGTCCCATTTATCTGTGTATCTATTTTTGTACTGTCTTTGTCAGTTTAATTTACAAGTCTGGCCAGGAACCCTAAGAGGGTTGAGAAAATTTTTTTCTTCTCCTACACTTAAGTAGGGACGCTTCTAATGTAATTCCCAAACATGCAATTAAAAATAAATTTTTCCCCTTACTTGAGGGCCCTGATGACTCTGGGAAGGGCAATGAAAGCTGTTTCTTATTACCATAATCCCTCAGATGCATTGTCCTTCAGCAAGCAGGGGCAGAGAGATTGTGGTAAAAAGCTTTCCTGGGAGCAGAACCCACAAATATTCTCTCTTCACCCTAGGTCAGGACTAAGTGTGTCCCACTAGATTTTGCCAATGCAATTAAAAGAGGCAAGACATCTTGGCTGTTAGTCTGGCTAAAGGCTAAAGGTGGATCCAGGTCACTGCTACTCTGAGACTGAATCTTGCATGAGTCACAGATGTGCAGAAAGGAGACGCTGTAGTTCATAGGCATGGATGCATGGCTGAACTGACATGATACCCTCCTAGTCTTGTCTTCCATATTACAGTGTGCTTGTAGGATAGACTCTCAGCCTGATGCTACCCTATTTAAAATCCTCCCATGACTCCGTTACCTTCAAAACAAAACCCAAATATGTTATAGAAGACCACTCATGATCTTAGCCACTAGGGACTTCTCCACTTGAGCCATTCAAAACGTTTTGGTTTTCCATGAACATATCTCATTGTTCCAAACCTCTGGTCAGAGTCAACCATTCTCTGGTATCCCAAACTGAATCAATGAACTCTCTGCCAAAGGACTTTTGGACTTGAGAAGAGAGAGAGAAATTGAGGGTGGGGGGAGAGATACCATCTCAGCTGGTAGAAGCTGCAAAAGGTCAAACGTAAGAGTTGTTGGTGACCATGTTTTTATCAAATGTGTGGAAAACCACTCAACGCTGGGAGAGAATGAGCTCCACATGCAGATAAATGAGAAAAAGACTGAGAGACTCTTCGCAGCATTGAGTCCCCAGTTCCAAATGGGTTTTATTATATTGCTGACCTGGCTAACTCATCCTTAAGAGTCACGTGTGACAATAGCCAAACTATGGAAAGAACCTAGATGTCCATCAACAGATAAATGGATAAAGAAGATGTGGTACACACACACACACACACACACACACACACACACACACACACACACACACACACCCCGGAATACTATGCAGCCTTCAAAAAACCAAAATCTTGCCATTTGCAATGATGTGGTCAGAACTAGAGAGTATTATGCTAAGTGAAATAAGTCAATCAGAGAAAGACAATTATCATATGATCTCTCTGATATGAGGAACTTGAGGGGCAGGGCGGGGGGTCATGGGGGGTAGAGAGGGAAAAATAATGAAACAAGATGGGATGGGGAAGGAGACAAAACATAAGAGACTCCTAATCTCACAAAACAAACTGAGTGTTACTGGGGGTGGGAGGGTAGGGCTAGTGTGGATGGGTTATGGACATTGGGGAGGGTGTGTGCTATGGTGAGTGCTGTGATTGTGTAAGACTGACAATTCACAGACCTGTACTCCTGAAGCAAATAATATATTATATGTTAATAGAAAAAATCAGTGGGAAAAAAAAAAGAGTGACATGTGAGACATTACACAACAATGAGAGAATGAGTTTCTGGTCTCCAGTGAAAGTGCCATATAGAACATACCATCCAGAGTACTCCCTTGAGTTTGTCTGCTTGGAATAGCATATGACTGGGAAGGACAGGTGACATCCAGTTATTTCCAGGTTTGTCCTTAAGGAAAGTGCCCAAGGGAGCACCTGGGTGGCTCAGTCATTAAACATCTGCCTTTGGCTCAGGTCATGATCCCAGGGTCTTGGGATCGAGCCCCGCATCGGGCTCCCTACTCAGCGAGAAGCCTGCTTCTCCCCTTCCCACCCCCCTTGCTTGTGTTCCTGCTCTCTCTCTCTGTGTCAAATAAAATCTTTTAAAAAAAAGTTTCCAAGGCTTTTATTTAAAAAAAAAATTTCTGAGACTAATTCTCAGCAATTAAGATGGTATCCTGAGCTTTGTGAAAATATCTGAAGATCTGAATTTTATAAATGTAATGTGTTTGGAGGATTCAATGGAAAAAATATGCTTCGTTAAATATTTTTCCTTCTAGAAACTGCCTCTGAGATACAAATCCAGGCCAGTATTTGGAATGTAAGAAAGAATCTAAAGAATTAAGTTAGAACACACTGATTATCTGCAAAACATTCCTTTTGGGCTTCAACATGGAGCAAGTTTGTGCCGACTGATGTTGAGGTGTGGAAATTTATACCCAAGAAATTTCCCTTTCATTGTTAGCACAAGTTAATACCTGGGAAGCTGCTTGGGAAAAGATGCAGTGGGGTGTGCCTGGGATGATTCCTTCCTTTTCATTCATAAGAAGCTGGCTCAGCTTTCTCCACGTCTGGGCAGGCAGTGACTGAGCAGTCTGCATGGTGCCAGCGAAGAGAGGAAGCCCATGACGTAGCCCCACACACTGTGGCTGAAGGGGTGCCACTAGCTTAGCAAACTCAAAGTCAGAGAATTGGGTAAAGGCAGAGGCAAGGAGCCGGGGACCGGAGGAGTATAATAGGATCTTTATAGCCGGTTCTCCCAACTGGAGTCCCCTTCAACCCATCCGTACAGCAAAGATGAAGGAGAACATGTTGAGTTTTCCTCCCTCACCTTTCTTTATTCAAAAAATCAAAACCCAAAAAACCTTCTTAGCCATAATATAACAAGGAGTTCAAAAACAGGGGAGGGAAGAAACTCTTGGTATCTGCAAAGCTGCCTGAATTAGGGACTAGTCAGTGCCTCCTAGGCCTACTTTGCATGATTTTGAGAAGAATCGTTATTCCAAATCCTCGGGTGCCACGGTCCTCTTGGCAATGAACCCTGGACCCCATCTACACCAAGTCCTTTAGTCTCTCCAAGAGTAGGACCCAGCCCGGACCTCCTCATTTGGGTATTAGGAAGGCAGGACCTCTTCAGACCACTTAAAGAACCTGACAGTTGGGGGGGGGGGGAATGAAAGACAGGTTAATAAAGGTTTGACCTGCAACCAGGCTCTGAATCATGAAAGAAGCTGGGCCTTCCCTTCTGAGCCCAAGTGCCCCTCCCTTGCCTGGCTAATCTAGCATGTGGCTGCAGCTCCTCAGGAGTGTGCTAAATGGAGGAAGCAGATGGTTGGTTTCACTTTTAAAAGCAATAACAACTCAGAGAAACTGGCAGAGCTCAGATCTCCCCAGGGCTTCCTCTTCTCAGTGATGCAACTGGCCCTTTGTAAGCAGGGGTGATGCAAACAGCTTGGGCCAGCCCAGCAGGAATCTCTGGTGGGTGGAACAGTCAGGGGGGATTTTCTTTCAGTTCGGATAAAAATTGGCATCGCTGCCTAGTGGGAGGAGCAAGCAACTCAGGCTTTCATTGTTTGGAATCTGCCCAATGAATGGAGACAAACAGCTGTGGGGATGGAGTCTGTGTTCCTGATCACTCAGCTCCTCTGATTTTCAGTCGATTTTTGTTTTCTCTATGGAGGGGTCTCGCTTTTGACCACCTTAAGCAAAGACTGAAATATTTTGTTCTTAGGAAGGGAAACAGATCCTCCAGATCTGTGCCAGCACCTTAATTTCACATGCTGTATTTGTGACTCACCCTTATCATCTGGAAGCTGCAGTTGTCCAGGGACTCCTAGTTACAGAAAGTAGAAGGCAGCCCAAGATAAATCAGCCCCAGGCTAAACTGTGTGTGCAGGAACTGAAGGACAGACTTCCTCAGGAGGTCCTCTGCGTCAAAACAGAACTGCTGACTTCAGTGAAAGGGTATGTGCTTTACGAGAGTAAAGGGTGATGACAGAGTCAGGAGGGCCCACGGGGCCTCCGACTCTCACTGACTCGATTTGTAAATCACACCCTGTCTTCTCCCCAGAGAAAAAAAGACTCATGGTGACCTATGACAAAAACAAACAAAATGAGCAACGTGATCACGGTCGCAACGGAAGACCTGAGACAGGTAGAGGGAAGTGTTTGATTCATCGATATGCCGAAAGGAACATCTATATTATTACTAGGAACTGCACACTCAGGGAGTCAGAAGAAAGTAGTTAGAGAAAACAGCCAACTAGCCGAAGGAAGAAGGAAGGAAAGAGGGAAGGGAGGAAGCAACACTTCTGGGAATACCTAGGATTCTGCTTTCAACAGGCACTTTTTATAGCTTAAATCCTCCCGCCCTAGGACAGCCCGAGGAGAGCAATATCATTTTCTCTATTTTACAAAAGAATACAGAAAGGTTACATCCATCAGCCCAAGATGGCAAGACTAGTGGCTGGGGCTAGGACACAGCTGTGTCTTTCCCTGTCCAGAAGATAGTGAGATCCGGTGCGTAAAAGTATGTTCTAAAGAACCAGGTAAGGGGGGGCGCCTGGGTGGCTCAGTTGTTAAGTGTCTGCCTTTGGCTCAGGTCATGATCCCAGGGTTCTGGGATCGAGCCCCACATCGGGCTCCCTGCTCCGAGGGAAAGCCTGCTTCTCCGTCTCCCACTCCCCCTGCTCCTGTTTCCTCTTTCGCTGTGTCTCTCTCTGTCAAATAAATAAGCAAAATCTTAAAAAAAAAAAAAAAAGAAAGAAAGAAAGAAAAGAAAAGAAAAGAAAAGAAAAAAAGAACCAGGCAAGGTTCAAGTCCTGGTCCCACCAAATACTATCTCTCTGTGTGCTTTCTGGCACATTCTTTAACCTTTTCATGCCCCATTGCTGAAATGAGGATAAAGTAGATTACATGAGTTAAGCTGTATGAAGTGAGCACACTAGTAGCTAGAACACAGTGAATGCTCAAAAACTATTAATTATGATACAGAAACTGGTGAGTGTGGGTGGGGCACCAACTGAGTTGTGTTTTGTTTTATTTGCATTTTGGTTTTTTTTCTTCCTAGATTTCTGTCTCAGTCTGTTCAGGCTGCTGTAATGGAATATCATAGACAGGGTGGCTTATAAACAATAGAAATTAATTTTTCACATTTCTGGAGTGGGGAAGTTTAAGATCAAGGTACTGGCAGATTTGGGGTCTGGTGAGGACTTCCTGATTCACAGATAGCCATCTTCTCACTACGTCCTCACATGGTGGAAGGGGTGAGGGCGCTCTCTGTTTTGTGTATGTGTGGGGGTTTATAAGGTCATTAATTCCATTCAGGAGGGATCTCCTCTCATTACCTAATAATCTCCCCCAAACCCCACCTCCTAGTATCATTACATTAGCGATTAGGATTTCAATATATGAATTTTGAGGGGACACAAATCAATCTACAGCAGTATCTTTTTAAAAACTAAATTCGGGGGCGCCTGGGTGACTGGGTTGGTTAAGCATCTGACTCTTGGTTGCAGCGTGGGTCATGATCTCAGGAGTGTTGGATTAAGCCCCATGGTGGGCTCCACACTGGGCATGGAACCTGCCTAAGATTCTCTCTCTCTCTCTCTACCCCACCTCCTCTTGTGAGTTCTCTCTCTTAAAAAAAACAAAAATTAAATTAAATTAAAAAACAAAGGGCACCTGGGTGGAGCAGCCAATTAAGTATCTGATTCTTGGTTTCAGCTCAGGTCATGGTCTTGGGGTTATGGTATCAAGCCCGGTGTCAGTCTCCATGCTCAGCACAGAATCTGCTTGAGATTCTCTCTCCTTCTCCTTCTCCCCCTCGTACCCCCCATCCTCTCTCTCCCCCTCTCAAATAATAAATAAATAAATAAATAAGAAAATAAAATTCAAAGTCATCATCAAACCCAAGGTCATCCAGATTTTCTCCTATGTTATCTTCTAGGAATTTTATGTTTAGGTCTGTGGTCCATTTTGAGTTGATTTTTGTGAAACAGGAAATGTTTATGTTTGGATTTTTGGTTTTTACATGTAGATATCCAGTTGTTTCAGCACCATTTTTTTGAAAAGCCCATCTTTATTCCACTGTATTGCCTTTGTCCCTTTGTCAAAGATTGCTCGATTATATTAATGTGGGTCTTTCCATGAGTTCTCTATTTTGTTTCATTGATCTATTTGTCTACTCTTTCACCAACACAGAATTTATTTTTTATTAACAACAGCTGGGAAATAAAAAAAAACCACCTCACTATTTCTTATTAAATGCCACAGCTATATCTTCTTGCCCAAGGATCAAGCCTCAGAGAACTCTGGCCCTGAGATCTAGAAGGACATTGTCTCCCTAGTGGCTGTTGGCTACTGCCTCAGCTGGTAGTCTGAACTGGTCAGGCTTTTCAGGTCCCAGTTTCCTGTCCTCACTGGACTAGTCTTCAGGGTGGGGAGGCCATGAAGTCTGAATCCCAGTGGCTCTCAAAGCAACTCATTAAGATTCTTCTCTTTGGGGTCAAAGATGGGGTCCAGATGCCTGATGGCCTCCAGGCACAGGTTGTTCCTGGGGGCCTGGTGCATGTGCAGGTAGTACTTATAGCACATGAGCCACATGCTAGCCTTTCCTTGGCTGCTCTCTTCCCTGGTGAGGAGTTTCTAGGGCCAAGTGGATATGCCTACCTGGTTATGTGAACTACCTTATTTACCTGCTTCTAAGCCAGGTGATCACTGGCTGATCCCCTATATTCATCCTCCAGAGAGTGAACCATGGTGGTGTGCACAGCCTTAGGCCTCAGAGTGCTCAGGGCAGCAGTTTGCATCAAGGATAGGAAAGGCTGGGAGTGGGGAGAGCTGTGAAGATTGCCTGGATGTGTAAGTTGAGGTGTTGACACACAGTTATATGAGATCCTTCAATGTGTAAAAGCAGCCCAAGGGCTGGAAGAGCAGGGATGGGGGTGAGGGACAGGAGCAGGCTTTTTTTTTTTTTTTTAAAGATTTTTTATTTATTTATTTGACACAGAGAGAGAGAGAGAGCACAAGTAGGCAGAGCAGCAGGCACAAGGAGAGGGAGAAGCAGGCTCTCCACTGGAGCAGTGAGCCCGATATGAGACTTGATCCCAGGACCCTGGGATCATGACCTGAGCTGAAGGCAGAGGCTTCACTGACTGAGCCACCCAGGCGCCCAGGAGCAGGTTTTAACACCATTATTTTCCATACCAACTTTGAAGAGGCCAAGAATTCCAAATTTGTAACAGGCTTTCTGGACCATTATGAGGGCATATTTGTCAAAGTAAGAGGGCAGAACATATTTTATTTAACAGTGTGATGCTTGATTTTAACTTTTATGCAGCTATATATAAGGTATAAGAACCTTCCTTTGTACTCTGCCTATGGCTCCACAAATTTTTGGGGGTGGGCCCATTAGTGAGTGGTAGATCTGGGACCAAAATTCAATATTCTGGGCTTCTGTGTGAAAGTTCTTTCAATTTTTTTTTTTTTTAGAGGTGGGGAGCTGCAGAGGGAGAGGGTGAGAGAGAATCTTAAGCAGGCTCCATGCCCAGCATAGCACCTGACATGAGGCTCAGTCTCACAACCCTGAAATCATGACCTGAGCTGAAATCAAGAGTTGGACATTGAACTGACTGAGCCACCCAGATGCGCCCCCACACCTGCCACCCTGTGCCCCACTTTCAACTCTTTTAATAAGGTCAGCTCACCCTTACTAAACACAACTAACTGCTTCTCCTAGATTTCTTCCAGTTTTACCCTGCTGGTCAAGAGTGAAATATAAGGCTGAACCAGAGAAAGTATGCTCATCCTGTTAAGTTAAAGTATAGTTTGTTTTGGGCCCTCAGTCTCCCCTGTCTCTTCTCTTCTCAAGCACCAATAACTTATGCTGTGGCCCATGAACTCACCCTCTTTCTCTCTAAAATTCATCCAAAAGATGACCCGAGGGCAGGCCCAGGGTATACTGACAGAGCTCCGGTGGGTAGGCTGGAGTATCTACCCGTCTCCATAGCTCATCATATAATGGAACAGAGCCAGAGGCGGGAACAGGGAGTGGGCTTTGGGCTGGGGGTCTGAGGACGAGCTCTCTCATCCTACCACATTCAAGTACAGAACTCTGAGAAGAGTCTACAAATTCTGAATTTGCATTTGGTCTTCCAAACTATTATAATCTATGTAAAATGATAAAGCATATTTAATTTAACAGTCTCTTAGTTTGACTTAGAACTTTCGAAGATTTAGAATATGGTACATGGCTCTTCATACCTGGACCTGAGAATCTTAGGAGTAGATCCACTTAGAAGGATGTTTCCCCCATAGGCTATGCTTCTCCTCTTGCTGGAAAAGGCCTGGTGAAGTTTCCATCCTAAAGTCCACTATCTGAGGTAGGTAGAGACTTTTAAGCCTGACCACTGACTGATCTTTACTTTCTTGCTGGGATCCTATATAGCTTTTCAAAATGGGCCTCAGCTTGTATTGGTTCTGTGTTTTCTTAGGTCCTTCCTGAAGTTCTCCCCTATCCTGGGTTATGTTGAGAATTAGCAGAAAAGGATAAAGTCCTCTACATTCCACACATTTTTTTTTCTCACTCCAAGCTCAAAAACACATGCAAACACATGTATAGAGCCACACAAGATTCCTGTAAATACTGGAAAACAATTAGACGAAAAAACCACTGATGTTTTCTGGAGCTTCCTTCCACCTCTTACTGCTCTAGGGCATTTTCCACTCAAAGCCATTGACTTAAACAAAAAAACAGCCTTAAGATAAAAGAAAAGGGAAGGGTTCTTGTCAGAACATGGAAAACAAAATTCAAAAATAACTCATATCCTCATATTTTCCTATAGACATGATGCAAGCATTATCCAGTTAAGGAACTGCTGACACCAATAACTTGATTTCTTATCCTTTACTCTTCTTCTTTCCCATCAATATTTTCTCAAACCTGGGTTCTGGTCAGTGACTCTTGAATGCAACCTTATAAACAATCAGCCCAAGATGCCTACAAGAAAATCTTAGAGCCGTGGCCCCCTTTAAACTTGCATTTGTATTTTTATATACATATATACTTAGGGGTCTTATGTTCTATAAATAGCTCTTTAAATTTTCCTGATATGGTGAAGGGGATTGAAGGAGATAGAGATGGGATAAATGCAATCAGGAGCATATCAAAATTTAGAAGGTAACCAAATAATATTGATAAATTTGGGCACAACTCCACAGGTTTTAAAATTCTCAAGACATTAAGAAATTCATCAGTCCACTCATTCATTCAACATTTGTTTCCTTTTTACTACTCTAAAAAATGGATTAAAGCAGCTAAATTGAACTTATGGTGTTCACTCGCAAGGACTGTGTACACTCTTATAGATAATATAAGATTGTGATACAATGGATCACAAAACTACTGGGGAAGGAAAACATGCATTTGAGAAAGTTAAAACAATGGAAGTCTTTGTCAGATATCGTACCCTCAGTTTTATGTCATTTCCTTAATTCATATTCTATATTATGACCAGAATTATCTCTCTATAATGAAAATCTCATCACATAAATCTGCTTAAAGCCCATTAGTGGTTCTCCATTACTTATTGGAAGATAGTGAAGTGTTTTAGCATGGTGAGTACAGTTTTTTGTTTGTTTTTTTGTTTTGTTTTGTTTTTTTTTGTTTTTTTTTTGCCCCATGGGTACAGGTCTGTGAATCATCAGGCTTACACCTTTCGCAGCACTCACCATAGCACAAACCCTCCCGAGTGTCCATAACCCATCCACCCTATCCCTACCCTCCCACCCCCAGTAACCCTCAGTTTGTTTTGTGAGATTAGGAGTCTCTTATGGTTTGTCTCCTTCCCCATCCCATCTTGTTTCATTATTTTTCCCTTACTATCCCCCATGACTCCCCGCCCTGCCCTTGAAGTTCCTCATACCAGAGAGATTATATGATAATTGTCTTTCTCTGACTGACTTATTTCACTTAGCATAATACCCTCTAATTCCATCCACATCGTTGCAAATGGCAAGATTTCCTTTTTTGATGGCTGTATAGTATTCCATTGTATATATATATACCACTTCTTTATCCATTCATCTGTTGATGGACATCTAGGTTCTTTCCATAGTTTGGCTATTGTGGACATTGCTGCTATAAACATTTGGGTGCATGTGCCCCTGAGGAACACTACCTTTGTATCTTTAGGGTAAATACCCAGTAGTGCAATTGCTGAGTCATAGGGTAGCTCTATTTTCAACTTTTTGAGGAACGTTCACACTGTTTCCCAGAGTGGCTGCACCAGCTTGCATTCCTACCAATAGTGTAGGAGGGTTCACCTTTCTTGGCATCCTCACCAACATCTGTCATTTCCTGACTTGTTGATTTTAGCCATTCTGACTGGTGTGAGGTGGTATTTCACTGTGGTTTTGATTTGTATTTCCCT
>LNAC01001138.1:173133-240352 GCA_002007465.1 Ailurus styani
TTCTGCATGTGGCTGACCAGTTTTCCCAACACCATTTGTTGAAGAGACTGTCTTTTTCCCACTGGACATTCTTTCCTGCTTTGTCGAAGATTAGTTGACCATAGAGTTGAAAGCCCATTTTTGGGTTCTCTATTCTGTTCCACTGATCTATGTGTCTGTTTTTGTGCCAGTACCATACTGTCTTGATGATGACGGCTTTGTAATAGAGCTTGAAATCTGGAATTGTGATGCCGCCAACTTTGCTTTTTTTTTTCAACATTCCTTTGGCTATTCGGGGTCTTTTCTGGTTCCATATAAATTTTAGGATTATTTGTTCCATTTCTTTGAAATAAATTGCTGGTATTTTGATGGGGATTGCATTAAATGTGTAGATTGCTCTAGGTAGCATAGACATTTTCACAATATTTATTCTACCCATCCATGAGCATGGAATGTTTTTCCACTTCTTTGTGTCTTCCTCAATTTCTTTCATGAGTACTTTATAGTTTTCTGAATACAGATTCTTTGCCTCTTTGGTTAGGTTTATTCCTAGGTATCTTATGGTTTTGGGTGCAATTGTAAATGGGATTGACTCTTTAATTTCTCTTTCTTCTGTTTTGTTGTTGGTATATAGAAATGCAACTGATTTCTGTGCATTGATTTTATATCCTGACACTTGACTGAATTCCTGTATGAGTGCTAGCAGTTTTGGAGTGGAGTCCTTTGGGTTTTCCACATAAAGTATCATATCATCTGCAAAGAGTGAGAGTTTGACCTCTTCCTTGCCGATTTGGATGCCTTTTATTTCTTTTTGTTGTCTGATTGCTGAGGCTAGGACTTCTAGTACTATGTTGAATAGCAGTGGTGATAGTGGACAGCCCTGCCATGTTCCTGACTTTAGGGGAAAAGCTCTCAGTTTTTCTCCATTGAGAGTGATATTCGCTGTGGGTATTTCATAGATGGCTTCGATGATATTGAGGTATGTACCTTCTATGCCTACACTGTGAAGAGTTTTTATCAAGAAAGGGTACTGTACTTTGCCAAATGCTTTTTCAGCATCTATTGAGAGGATCATATGTTTCTTCTTCTTTTATTAATGTCTTGTATCACATTGATTGATTTGCGAATGTTAAACCAACCTTGCATCCCAGGAATAAATCCCACTTGGTCATGGTGAATAATCCTTTTAATGTGCTGTTGGATCCTATTGGCTAGTATTTTGCTGAGGATTTTCGCATCCGTGTTCATCAAGGGTATTGGTCTGCAATTCTCCTTTTTGATGGGGTCTTTGCCTGGTTTGGGGATCAAGGTAATGCTGGCCTCATAAAATGAGTTTGGAAGTTTTCCTTCCATTTCTATTTTTTAGAACAGTTTCAGGAGAACAGGTTGTAATTCTTCTTTGAATGTTTGTTAGAATTCCCCTGGGAAGCCGTCTGGCCCTGGGCTCTTGTTTGTTGGGAGATTTTTGATGACTGCTTCAATCTTCTTATTGGTTATGGGTCTATTCAGGTCTTCAATTTCTTCCTGGTTCAGTTTTGGTAGTTTATATTTCTCTAAGAATGCATCCATTTCTTCCAGATTGTCAAATTTGCTGGTGTAGAGTTGCTCATAATATGTTCTTATAATTGTTTGTATTTCTTTGGTGTTGGTTGTAATCTCTCCTCTTTCATTCATGATTTTATTATTTTGAGTCCTTTCTCTTGTGGATAAGTCTGGCCAGGGCTTTATCAATCTTATTAATTCTTTCAAAGAACCAGCTCCTACTTTCGTTGATTTGTTCTACTGTTCTTTTGGTTTCTGTTTCATTGATTTCTGCTCTGATATTTATTATTTCTCTTCTCCTGCTGGATGTAGGCTTTCTTAGCTGTTCTTTCTCCAGCTCCTTTAGGTTTAGGGTTAGGTTGTGTACTTTAGACCTTTCTTGTTTCTTGAGAAAGGCTTGTTTTGCTAAATACTTTGTCTCAGGACTGCTTTTGCTGTGTCTCAAAGATTTTGAACAGTTGTGTTTTCATTTTCATTTATTTCCATGATTTTTTTAAAAATTCTTCTTTAATTTCCTGGTTGACCCATTCATTCTTTAGTAGGATGTTCTTTAGCCTCCATGTATTTGAGTGCTTTCCGCTTTCTTCTTGTGATTGAGTTCTAGTTTCAGAACACTGTGGTCTGAAAATATGCAGGGAATGATCCCAATCTTTTGGTACTAGTTGAGACTTGATTTGTGACCCAGAATATGGTCTGTTCTGGAGAATGTTCCATGTGCAGTAGAGAAGAATTTGTATTCTGTTGTTTTGGGATGGAATATTCTGAATATATCTGTGATGTCCAACTGGTCCAGGGTGTCATTTAAAGCCTTTATTTCCTTGTTTATCTTTTGCTTCGATGATCTGTCCATTTCAGTAAGGGGGGTGTTCAAGTCCCCTACCATTATTGTATTCTTGTCAATGTGTTTCTTTGATTTTGTTATTAATTGGTATATATAATTGGCTGTTCCAATGTTAGGTACATTGATATTAAAATTGTTAGATTTTCTTGTTGGACAGATCCTTTTAGTATGATATAGTGTCCTTCCTCATCTCTTATTACATTCTTTGGCTTAACACCCAATTTATCTTATATAAGGATTGCCACTCCACCTTTATTTTGGCATGGTAAATTATTTTCCACCTCCTCACTTTAAATCTGGAGGTGTCTTTGCGTGTAAGGTGAGTTTCTTGTAGACAGCTTATTGATGGGTCTTGTTTTTTTTAATCCATTCTGATACCCTGTGGCTTTTAGTTAATGGCATTTAGTCCATTTACATCAGGCTAATTATTGAGAGATATGAATTTAGAGCCATTGTATTGCCTGTAAGGTGACTGTTACTGTATATTGTGTCTCTTCCTTTCCGGTCTATAGTTCTTTTAGGCTCTCTTTGCTTAGAGGACCTCTTTCAATATTTCCTGTAGACCTGGCTTGGTGTTTGCAAATTTCTTTAGTTTTTGTTTGTCCTGGAAGCTTTTTATCTCTCTTTCTATTTTCAATGACAGCCTAGCTGCATATAGTATTCTTGGCTGCAGATTTTTCTCGTTTAGTGCTCTGAATATATCATGCCAGCTCTTTCTGGCCTGCCAGGTCTCTGTGGATAGGTGTGCTGTCAGTCTAATATTTCTACCATTTTATGTTATCGACCTCTTGTCACGAGCTGCTTTCAGGATTTTCTCTTTGTCACTAAGACTTATAAGTTTTACTATTAGATGATGGGGTGTGAACCTATTTTTATTGATTTTGAGGGGGGTTCTCTGTGCCTCCTGGATTTTGATGCTTGTTCCCTTTGCCAAATTAGGGAAATTCTGTACTATAATTTGCTCCAATATACCTTCTCCCCTCCCTTCTTCTTCTGGGATCCCAATTATTCTAATATGGTTTTGTCTTATGGTATCACTTATCTCTCAAATTCTCCCCTCATGGTCCAGTAGTTGTTTGTCTCTCTTTTCCTCTGCTTCTTTATTCTCTGTCATTTGGTCTTCTAAATCACTAATTCTCTCTTCTGCCTCATTTATCCTTGCAATAAGAACCTCTATTTTTTATTGCATCGCATTAATAGCTTTTTTATTTCAATTTGGTTAGATTTTGGTTCTTTTACTTCTCCAGAAAGGGTTTTTTATTTCTCTAGAGAGGGATTCTCTATTATCTTCTATGCTTTTTTCACGCCCAGCCAGTACCTTGATAATCGTCATCTGAACTCTACTTCTATCATATTACTAATGTCCGCATTGATTAGTTCTCTAGCCATCATTACTGCCTCTTGTTATTTTTTTTGTGTGTGTGGTGATTTTTTCCACTTTATCATTTTATGCAGATAAGAATAGATGGATGAGAGAACAAAATACTAAAGGGTAGCAATGACCCCAGAAAATATACACTAACCTAATCAGAAGAGACCCAAAACTGGGGGGAGAAGAAAGAGGGAAAAAACCAAAAAAACAAACAAACAAGCCAAAAACAAACAAAAAATTTTACAAAACCCTGTATCTATATCATCTATTTCTGTTTTTATATCTATCTCTGTCTCTGACTCTAACTCTATCTCTATATCTTTCTCTCTCTCTCTATCTATTAGACTGGTGAATTGAACAGACCCTATATGTATACAAGAAAATAAGGTTAAATACTATGAAGGGATACAGTATGACTTTAACAATGAAATTCTAAAAAAATAAAAAAGTATTGATAAGATATAATAGTTAAAAAACTAAATAGGAAAGAAGAAAAAATTTAAAGTGTAAGAAAAAAATAAAATTCAACTCATTTAACTTTGAACAACTAAATGATCATGGGGAAAAAGCCATGAATTGTTTGTGTTGCTTTCCCCTAGTTCTGGAGTTTCACAATTCTCAGTGAATGGTGAACTTGGTCTTGGCTGGATGTTCTTGCTAATCTTCTGGGGGAGGGGCCTGTTGCTGTGATTCTCAAATGTCTTTGCCCAAGGTGGAATTGCACCACCCTCGCCAGGGCCCAGGCTACGTAATCAGCTTGGGTTAGCTCTCAGGAGCTTTTGTTTCCTGAATGCTTTCCACTTTCCATACAGCTCTGGAGTACAGCTCTGGAGGATGGGAATGAAAATGGCGGTCTCCCACTCTTCAACATGGAGGAGCCAAGAGCTCAGGGACTCACTCTTCAGTGCATCCTCAGAGAAAAGCAGTCAGTCCCTCCCATCTCCCTGGTCTCCGGCCACACTCCGAGCTCACCCAGCCTGTGACTGAGCATTTCTATCTCCGGTGCATGGCACCATTTGGAGTCTCCAAACCCAGGAGATTCCTGCAGTGCACTCCCGTGCTCCTCCTCCTGGAGGAGGAAGGAGGGGGTCTCTCCAGATCTGCTACCCACTCAGAGAGCAGTGGTCTGACTGTGCTTTGGATCACGGTTTAAGGTAACCCCGAGCTGAGAGATACCTCCTCAGCTTAGCTCCGTCTCTCGTCAGCTTCTCCTCTCTGATACCTGGGAGCTTGGTCGCTCTCAGACACCCCTGGTTTTTTTGTGTCCCCGTGCGTCCTGAGACCACACTGTCCCCGCAAGGGCTTCACCCCCCTCTTAACCTCTGGGGCAACATTCCTCAGTGGAGCAGACTTCTAAAAGTTCAGAGTTTGTGCTTCGTTGCTCTTTCAGTTGCTGGGAGCCAGCCCCTCCCCTGAGGTCTATCTACCCATCGCTTCAGATTCACTTCTCTGCACGTCCTACCTTCCAGAAAGTGGTCAATTTTCTGTTCCTAGAATTGCTGCTCTTCTTCTTTTCAATCTCCTGTTGAATTTGTAGGTGTTCAGAATGGTTTGATAACTATCTGGGTGAATTTCTGGGACCCAATGATAATCGGTCTCCTACTCCTCTGCCATCTTGCTCCTCCTCCCCAAAGCTCATTTTTGAAAAGAGCTGTGTGTACAGTTTTGTGATCTTGTCCAGGTCCACCTGAGGAGCCAGAAAAGTTTTAGTTTTTTTAATTAGATGATAAACACATGAATGCTATTTTCACAGTATCTCATTAGGCCATTCATTTGCTTTATGGAATTTCCTGTATGTGTGAAATTTTATAATAAAATAGTTTAGAAAAGAGATTGGTGGGTGGGAAAAGGATTCATTAATTAAAAATAAAGTGTCCTTAAAGCATCTACTCTAACTCTAAGAAGTCAACGCTGAGTAAGACAAAGCCAGAGTTATCTCTCTACAATGAAAATCTCATCAAACAAATCTTCTGACCTTGTCCAGGTCCACCTTTCAAGACTCATCTGCAGTTACCACCCTTCCTTCCTATGTATAGAATGGGAGCCTGTGGACAGACATGAAACTCTCAGAAGCCCTCTGCTTTCCCTTAATCACACCCTTTTGTCTCCTCTTCAAAGGTGAACACTCACCCCATCTTTTCATCTGTTCTCAGCTCAAGCCACAATCCCCACACTCCACCTCACCACTGTGATCTTTCCTCTGACCTCATATAGCCCTCTTTCTCTCTGTGATCTTTAAAGCACCTATTTCTTTAGCATTTGTTTAGCTTCTAGTCAGCCACAGCATCTCAAAGAAAGTACTATGTGTTTTATAAATTTATACTTATGATCTTCCTGTAGTTTTTTAATATTATTTTGCCTTCGCTGTAGTTATTTTAGTGTTTAAGTTGATTGTTTGATGTTTATTCTTTCTTATTTTATTTTTAAATTTTTTTTATTTGAGTATAGTTGACACACAATGTTATATTAGTTTCTGGTGTGCAACACTGTGATTCAACTTTGCTATTCTCTATATTATTATTGTGTATGTTTTACTTTTATAGTTAAGATCTCATTATAGATGCTCAATGGGTATTTATTGATTGGGTAACTAGTGGCTGAGTGAAAGGCAAACATATTAAAGCATGTAATAGGCAGAAATTTACTCAGCCAGAGAAATAGTGGAATATAATCTACACAAATATATAAAGGCAGAGAGAGAGAAGAAAGATGTTGTTCTGAGGTAGTACAAAATTTCGCACACTGAAAGTCTCAAATTCCTTCCTTATTAATTTCTTCACAGCATAACAAATGTTAGGAACTTCAGGTTTGTATCTGATTTAATCTTTATGCATTTTAATGTCTCTGGTTCTGATTAAAGAAGGTTTTTAGGCTCAAGTAGTACAGGTCTCTCTTCAGTATTTCACTCTAAAGAAAACATGGCCTGAATATGGGCCAGACTATGGGATGAACCCCTGATATGGATACTTCAGGAAGAATTCTACATAGTGGGGGAAATTGAAAGAGATTACACTGAAAATTCACCTTATGATGGCATGAGTAAATGAAAACCATTGGCAATCTAAATATAATGATTAAATCTGCAGTTTTATTTAGAAATTAAGGTGATGCTGAAAACTCAGGTCTATGACATAAAGTTATAATTCAAATATTTCCTAGATTCCACTCAGTAAATACAGTTGAGGCTTTCAGTCAATCTATATCCACCTTTTCAATTCTTGGGTGGAATAACAAATGTTAAACACATAAACTTGAATAATCTTTCCTTGCTCTTCACATACTGTTCAATGATTCTTCTCACCTTACCAATACTTTTTTTGTAGAATTTGACTTATTACTTAAGGCTCAAATAAAACATATCCTTCTATATGAAGTCTATCTGGATACCTCATGAAAGTTAGGGCTTTGTCTAGTCTGATCCCACAACTTTTTTTCTTAAAGTATTTAATACACTGGATTTTGAAGGTGTCCCCAAAGAATGATAAGTTCCTCGGCTTTAAGGACTGGGCTTTATTTAGTACTAAACCTATGATAGATTCTTGATAATTTGAGTGAAAAAAAGTACAAAGTAGTAAAATTTAATCAACAGAATGAAAAGTAATGAACAGCCAGTACTGGAATGAATAACTTCTTTTTTCCAGGTACTAGATTAGACACTGACAAAAGGCATCTAGAAGTTCACAGTTCAGTGGGGGATTGCATGTGACATTTTCTAGAACCTTACTCATTCTCAGTGGACAGTCATTCAGATATGCTCTCAAAGCTGGCGACCTTTCAGATATAGCTGGCCTCACTTGACCTTTTGGAGGATATGTAAGCATCTGTGACTAGAATCCACACTATATGGCTTTTATTTATTTATTTTTTAAAGATTTTATTTATTAATTTTACAGAAAGAGATCACAAGTAGGCAGAGAGGCAGGAAGAGAGAGGAGGAAGCAGGCTCCCTGCTCGGCAGGGAGCAGGCCTCAACCCCAGGACCCTGAGATCATGACCTGAGCCAAAGGCAGAGGCTTTAACCCATTGAGCCACCCAGGCACCTAAGTAAATGGCTTTTATAGGAAATTTTAAATATGGTAACAATGTCATTCAGATCTGGGGTCTTAACCAGCTTGCTGCTCCTATTAGCACCTCAACATTTGGTCACATGTTTGAGTACCATGCACAGGCCTTTGGGAACAAGGAAAGATACTTCAGGATCACATTTCTGAGCACTATCCATCAGGATTCCCAGGTACATGCATCTGGATGTTTCTGCCGAGTCCCTTCCACAATTAGAACTGGGGAACTAATTAATTAATTAATTAATTAATTTTAAAATTATATATATTATAATTATCTGTATTTATTTATTTATTTAAGATTTCATTTATTTATTTAATAGAGAGATAGAGAAGCAAGTGAAGTAACATAAGCAAGGGGAGTGGGAGAGGGAGAAGGGGCCAAGACCTTGGGATTATAACCTGAGCTGAAGGCAAACACTTAATGATTGAGCCACCCAGCACCCCTAAACTGGGGAACTTTAAAATGCCCTTACCCATTGCTGAAGATCTAGAAGACAGTATGTATGCAAGACTTGATCTGGGAAAAAAGAAGGTTCTAGTCATGTCAGTCCATGTTTGGCTGACATTGCGGTCCTGCACAGGCCGAAAATGAAAGCTAAGACTCTTTGATAAATTGCCTGAGGTCTGAAGGCATGTCTTTACACACAGATCCCATTGGCCAAGGGTGACATACAGGTAAACTATTTAAGGAAGACTTCTGAAAGATTGTTGGCTGGCGCTAAATAATCCTGGCTCAAGGATGACCCTCAAGGACCCAGCTTAAAAATAAAACAGTAATTAAAAAAAAAAGAAAATCAACAGAGAATTCAGTGGCCACATATTACAGAATATCAGCAAAAATAACAAACTTTGGCAGGGATGGGGATCTGCTACCATAGTTGTTATGTTATAAAATATATTATTGGAAGTATCCAGTTTCAATAAAAATTATGAGACACACATACAAAAAAAATTAAAATATGACACATATACAGGAAAAAAAGGAAAGCTAACAGAAAATACCCCTGAGGCTAAACCGATCATGGACTTTGTAGACAAAAGCTTTATATCAGTTATTATAAATACATTAAGATAACAATATAATTAAAGGAAAGTCTGCCAATAATACCTTACCAATTGAAGAATATCGATAACAACAATTTTTTTAAAAAAAAAACTCAGTAGACATTCTAGGGTTGAGAAGTACAAAATTGAAGTTAAAAAGTTCACTAGAGGTGCTAAAAACATTGAGCTTGCAGAAGAAAGAATCAGTGAATTTGAAGGTAGGCCAATTAAGATTGTCCAGTCCTAGGGATAGAAAGAAAAAGAAAGAAAAAGAAAATGAACATAATGAAACATATAAACATATGCAAAATGAGTGTCTAAGAAGGAAAGAAAAGAGAAAGGAGCAGAAAGACTACCTGAAGAAATAATAACAACAAACTTCCAATATTTGATGAAAGGCATTAATCTACATATCTTAAACCTCATTAACTATAAGATAAACTCAGAGATTTTACACAAGCACACTTCATAAACAAACATTAGAAAGACAAAGACAGAATCTTGAAATCAACAAGAGAAATAACTCTTCACATACAAAGGATCCTCATCAGAAACCAGAGAGGCCAGAAGGAAGTGGGATGACATCTTCAAAGTACTAAAAGAAAGAAATTCTCAACCAAAAATGCTATATCCAGTAAAACTATCTTTCACAAATGAAGAGGAAATTAAGATATTCCCAGATAAACAAAGACAATCTGTCATTAACAGAGTTATCCAATAAGAAATACTAAAGGAAGCCCTTCAGGCTAAAAAGAAAAGACACCAGATGGTAACTCAAACCCATATGAATAAATAAAGAGCACTAGGAAAGGTAAGTATATATATAAATATAAGACAGTATAAACATATTTTTGTTTCTCTTTTATTCTTTTATCTGATTTAAAAGACAACTATATTAGGCAATAAGTATAAAACTGTTGTACTTGGAATGTATGTATACTTATACAATCTGTATGAAAATAATAACACAAAAAAGGGGGAGGGAGCAGAAGTTTATCAAAGCAAAGATTTTATATACTATTGAGTAAAGTTAGTATTAACCAGAACTAGATTGTCTTAAGTTAAAATGCTAATTGAATCTCTAAGGCAAACATTATTAAAATAACTTAAAAATATAATAATAGGAACAATAAGGAAATCAAATTGGCACGGTAGAAAATATGTATTTAACACAAAAAATACAGTAACAGAAAAATAAAGGAAAAGACATAAGCCATATATAAAAAGCAAATAGCAAAATGCCAGATATAGATCCTACTTTTTCAACAAGTACAATAAAGATAAGTGAATTAAACAGTCCAATCAAAAGGCATAGGTTGTCAGAACATACAAAAACATAATATGATGCACTTACATTTTGTCTACAAGAAACATGCTTAAAATTCAAAGACACAAATAGGTTGAAAATAAAAGAATGGAAAACAAAATACAAAACAAAGAGTGACCAAAAGTAAGCTGGGATGGCTATTCGGTATCAGACAAATAAAATTTTAAGACAAAATTGATACTAAAAAAGTAGAACATTTTATAATGATAATTAGTCCATCAGGAAGACACATAGTTATATACATATATTCACCTAACAACAGAGTCTTCAAATTAATCAAGCAAAACCCAACAGAATTAAAGAGAAAATTAGTTGTATTGGAGGGTTCAATCCCCAAAAATTCAACAAAAGAATATAAGACCTGAACAAAACTAATCAACTAAATCTGACATCTATAAAATGTTCCACTCAACAATAACAGAATATAAATTTTTCTTAAGTGCATATAAAAATTTGCTAGGATAAATTATATGCTAACCTATAAAACAGGCATCAGTAAATTTCAATGTCTTCAACCCACACAAATAATTTTTTTTGCCACCACTGGAATTATATTAGAGATCAATGAGAAGGAAATTTGGGAAATTCACCAATATGTGGAAATTAATAACCAATGGATCAAAGAAGAAATCATGAAAGAAATTAGAAAGTACAATTACAAGTATTCAAATAAAAAAAGAAGGTATACTAAAACTTATGGAATGCATCTAAAATAGGAAAAGGAAATTTATGGCTGTAAATAAATGCCTATTTTTAAAAAGGAGAAAGATCTCAAATCAATAATCCAAACTTTAATCTTAATAAATTTAGAAAAAAAGCAAAAACCAAACCTAAAACAAACAGAATGAAGAAAATAATAAAGATTAGAGCAGAAATAAATGATATAGAGAACAGAAAATAATAGGAAAACCCCCCAAAATTGGTTTTTTGAAAAGTTCAACAAAATTGATGTTTTTAGCCATACTACCAAGAAAAAAAGAGAGAAGACTCAAATTACTGGACTAACATAAGGAATAAAAGAGGGAATATCACTAGCAAATTAATAGAAGATTATAATGGAACATGGAAAACTATGACAAGTCTTATCACTTAGGTGAAATGGACAAATTCCTAGGACACAAACTACTATAATGGACTCAAGCAGAAGTGAGAAATCTGAATAGACTCATACATATTGAGAAACTGAATTAACAATTTAAAAACTTTTCATAAATAAAATCTAAGTTTAAACAGCTTCATTGGTGAATTCCACCAAACATTTAAAAAAGAATTAATACCAATCTTTCACTGACCAGACTGTTTGAAGTGGCAGCAGTAGAAGCAGCAGGAGAGGGAGAAGAGAAACACTTTCCAATCATCCTATAAGGCCAGCAGTACCCTGATTTGAAAATCAGACAAGGATATCACAAAGAAAATAACAGACCAACATCCCTAATGGATGCAAATGTAAAAATCTTCAACAAAATACTAGCAAAGTGAATCTAGCAACATATAAGAAGGATTATACACCATGACCAAGAGAAAATTATCCCAGAAATGCAAAATTATAGTAACATATGAAAATCAATAAATTTAATATACCATATTAATAGAATAAAGGACAAAGCACATGGTCATCTCAATTAATACAAAAAAGCATTAGATAAAATCCAACACTCTTTCATGATAAAAACCCTCAATACGCTAGAAACAGAACTTCCTCAGCCTGACAAAAAGGAGCTAAAGAAATCCCACTTCTAATTTCAAATTTAATGGTAAAAGACTAAATGTTTTCTCCCTAAAATTAGGAAAAAGACTCTTATGCCAACTCCATTCAATTCTAGAGTTTCTGCTGAAGATTCTAGCCAGGACAGTTAGGTAAGAGAAAGGAATTAAAGATATGAGATTAGAAAAGAAGAAGTAAAATTATGTCTACTCAAAGATTAAATGATCTTGAGTACAGAAAATCCTAAGCAGCACACATACACACATACTTACCTATTAGAACTAATGAATGAGTTGAACAAGTTACAGAATACAAGATCAATATACACAAATCAATTGTATTTCCATATATTGGCAATTAATAATCCAAAACTGAAATTAAGGAAACAATTCCATTTATACTAGCATCAAAAAGAATAAAATACTTAGGAATAAATTTAACTAAAGAAGTACAAGACTTGTATGCCAAAAACTACAAAACACTTTGAAAGAAAATAAAGATTTAAATAAATCGAGACATTCTCTGTTCATGCATTAGAAGAGTCACTGTTACAATGGCATTACTCTCCATACTGATCTGCAGATTCACTGCAATCCCTATCAACATCCCAAATTGCCTTTGCAGAAATTGACGAGCCGATCCTAACATTTTACGGAATTGAAAGGGATACAGAATTTCCAAAAGAACCTTAGGTAAAAAAAGAAAAAAATATGGAAAACTCATACTTCCCTATTTCAAAACTTACTACAAAGTTACAGTGATCAAGACAGTGTGTTACTGGCATAAGGAGAGAAATATAGATAGCGGGATATAATGGAGAGTCCAAATACTATTTCCTATATTTATGGTCAACTGGTTTTCAAAAAACGGTGCCAAGATAATTCAGTGGGAAAAAATAGTCTTTTAAACAATTGGCACTGGGACATCTGAATATTCATTTTGATTAGTATGTAGTTGAACTCCTACCTCACACTGTATATAAGAGTGAACTCAAAATAGAGGATAAACCTAAACATACTAAAAACTACCGAGGTGCATAGTTTAAATGAGTGAATTTTACGGTATGAGAACTATATATCAATAAAGTTATTAAAAGGAAAAAATGTGACTGGTAGGTAAAAAGAGGCATGAAATCTCAGAGAGCACGGCTCTGTGCTTTTGGAAAGTCACTAATCCACTAGTTCCTGTGCTAGTGTCTATTTAGAAGTCCAGATTTGGCCAGATCTCTATATTTCTAAGCACTAACGTTAAATTATTAAGCTAAATTATATGACATATAAGTGATATTTTACACATGTCAAAGTATCTTTATACATGTCATTTTTTGGCCAGAAATACAAATATTATTAATGGTTCAAGAAATTTTTAATTTCTTCTTCATCAAAATATTTTATAAGAATTATAACGAGAGGCACAGATTGATTTAGGAGGTCTTTCAACAATATTTTCTTAAATGTGTTTAAAGAAGCATCAGCTTTGCTAATGTGTTTCTGGGGAAAAAAGTTTCACAGTCAAAAATGTTTAGAAAACTACGTATGACACTCCTGTCTTGGAAACTGACAATGGCTATGAGGCTATTAAAGGCTCTAAAAAGCTATTCACTTACTCAACAAATATTCATTCTGTGGTTCCTTAGGGACAGGCACTGCTCTACGTCTAATGGAGCTTGCATTCTAGTGTTGCATGGAGCACTATAATACTATATTAATAAAAACAACACTGTATTAATTATTTCTCAACTTATTTGATCACAGAATAATTTTTTCCATTAACATTCTGAGAATACACTTTGTTAATAAGGATAGATCTTTCTATGTATCGACATTCTAATGGAAATGGTAATAGTCAGTTGGGGTCGGGGAGGAGGAAGCAGTATATACAAACATCCTGAATCATACAGAAACTATCTTTAGTCTTTGGTGTTAGCAAAAGCCACTTTGGGAATTGAGACTTTAAGGAACAGGATGTGATGGTTTTATCAAAAGTGAGGTTTGAAAAGAAAACACACGATGTGACCAGTCAAAATATTTGTGAACGTATGTTAGATGGCCCAGGTTTCCAGATCTTTGCAATTATGTACAAGATGACAAAAGTCAAGTGCAATGAAGTAGGGTGTTATACAGGATATATGTATGAAATTAAGATACTATCTGAGATATTTGAATGTAAGGAATTGGAAATTCCCTCTTTTGACTATTAGGGAATTTTAAAGCAATTATCAATCCCTCTTTTAAAAATGTATTCAAGTGACAGTAAACAACTAGGAATTTAGGCACACCAGTAAGTTGAGCTGGATAAAACTAAAGGTAGAACAAATTTTAAAATATACAAATTATCTTCAAAGACATTATCAGAGGCCATGACTTTTCTACTAATTTCTATGAAAAAAATTATCTTTACACCTACAAACTTTAATAAAGCCCAGTTTCATATAAGTGGAATTATAAAATATGTGGCCTTTTATATCTGGTTTATTTCACTTAGCATGGTGTTTCAAGGTTCATCCACATTTTAGCATATATTAAAATTCACTCCTTTTTAAGGTGGGATAATATTCCATTGCATGTATATACCACATTTTGTTTATTCATTCATCTGTTGATGAAGATTTGGGTTGTTTCTACTTTCTGGTGGTTGTGAATACTGCCCCCATGAAGGTACACAAGTACCTGCTTGAATACCTGCTTTCAACTCTTTTGAGCATATTTCAAGGAGTGGAATTGCTGTATCATACAGTAATTCTATGTTTAACTTTTTGAGAAAATGGCAAAATGTTTCCCACAGCAGCTGTGCCATTTTACATCCCACCAGCAATGCACAAGTGTTTCAATTTTTCCACATCCTTACCAATACGTTTTATGTTTTCTTTCTTTGCTTGTTTGTTTGATAATAGTTATCCTAATAGGTTTGGAGTAGCATTTCATTTTTGTTTTGATTTACATTTCCCTATGACTAGTGATGTTGAACATCTTTTCATATGTCTTATTGGCCATTTGTATTTCTTCTTTGGAGAAATGTCTGTTCAAGTCTTTTTCCCATGTTTGGATCAGGCTGGTTCTTTTTGTTGTTGTTAGGTAATAGGAGTTCTTTATATAGTTTGGAGAGTAGTCCCTTTTTTGATATATGCTTTGCAAATATTTTCTCCTATTCCATGGGTTACCTCTTCATTCTGTTGATAGCATCCTTTGATATACAACATTTATAATTTTGATGAAGTCTGATTTATCTATTTTTTCTTTTCTTGCCTGGGTCTTTGGTGTCATATCCAGGAATCACTGCCAAATCCAGTGTTATAAAGATTTTCTCCCTATGTTTCCTTCTAAGAGTTTTATTTCTTAGGTTTAAATGTTTGATCCAATTGAGTTAATTTTTCTATATGGCATAAGGAAGCACCCAATTTCACTGTTTGGCTTGTGGATATCCAGTTTTCCCAGCACCATTCACTAAGAAAACCTGTCCTTTCCTCATTGAGTGATGTTGGCATCCTTGTTAAAAGTCAAAAGACTATATATTCAAGCATCTATTTTGGATTCTCTATTCTGTTCCATTTGTTTATATTTCTGTCCTTATGCCAGTACTACACAATTTTGATGACTGTATTTTGTAATAAGGTTTGATATCAGGAAATGTGAATTCTTCTACTTTTGTTCTTCATTTTCAAGATTGTTTTAGCTATTTTGAGTCACTTGAGATTCTATATAGATTTTAAGGTGGGTTTTTCCATTTCTGTAAGAAATACCATTGGGATTTTGATAGGGATTGGACTGAATTTATAGGTCACCTTCGGTAGTACTGTCATCTTAACACAATTAAGTCTCCCAATCCACAATCATGGGATGTCTTTCCATTTATTTATGTGTTCTTTAAATTCTCTCAGTAAGTTTTATAGCTTTCAGTACACAAATCTTTTGCCTCTTTGATTAAATTCATTCATAAATATTTTATTCATTTTGATACTATGTAAATGAAAATGTTTTCTTCCTTTTTGGGTTGGTCATTGTTAGTGTATAGAAATACCACTGATTTTTGGGTATTGGTTTTATATCCTGGAACTTTCCTTAATTCATTTATTAGCATTAACAGGTGTGTGTGTGTGTGTGTGTTTAGACTTTAGGGTTTTCAACACATAAGATCATCTCATCTGTGAACAGAGATAATTTTACCTTTTCCCTTTCCAATGTGGATGCCTTTTACTTTTTCCTTTCCAATATAGATGACTTTTGTTTCTTTTTCCTTGCCTAATTGTCTCTCTGCCTTTTTTTAAAATCCTAAATCAATCAGGAAAGCAATTGTAGGCTGTAATATCATAAGCAGCTATCCTTTGATAAAATAGACTCTTAGACTGAAAGTAATGTACAAAATCATCTGGCCCAAACCATGCAGGCTATGTATCCTCTCCTATTTAATTTAACTTTGATAGATTTTGTGGTGGAAGTGATTAGATGCTCTTCTGGATTTAAGCATTCCTCTACATGTCCAGCCTCAGAGTAACTGACTTAGGGAAGGTTATACCACTACCCTTTCTGAGAAAGATGGGGAACTTTTCCTTATCTAAAATATTTAAAATTTCAAGCCTCAAATTTCCACAGTTAGTTGAAATGTATTATTGTTATACCACTAAAAGAAAGGACGGCAACTTTTTCTGTATTTTACTACTAATTTATACTACTAATTCTAGGCAATGGCTTTATGGGTATGGATCATTTTCTAAAGTATTTTCTCTGAAAGCTGATCCTTATGAGATTCTCCTTGAAGAAAAAAAAAGACTCTGGTCAATAAATTTGGTCAACTATGCATCTGTAGGGCTGAAGGATGTTGTTTCTTAAAATTTCTATTATCCCTCCCTGTTCTTCCAAAGATGAACATTTAATATTTTGATTGGACAGATTTCATAATGCTTACTTGAACCTAAATAAAACATTATTATTCATTCATTTATTTGTTACACAAAATGAACCAAACTTCTCTTACACCCTATAGGGAAGAAGAGAGAAATTTCCCAAAAGGAAATAAGACAAGTCTTTTTCTCTAGAAGTGCTCACACTTCAGTAGGAAAGATACATGCATAAACAATTCTAATTCAGCATGACAAATGGTATAGTAATGATGTGAACAACTGGTATACTGGAATGACTGGTTCTTCCACAGCGTTTGGGAAAGTGTCCCAAGTTGTGTATTTGAACTGAGTCTGGAAAAACACTGGTGGGCTCACCAACAAATGAGTGGAAACTTTAGAGTGCCTAAGAGAATACAGCAACTTAAATATGAAGTGGTATATGTCCCTTTGCCTGAGTTAGAGCACCTTAGACTCCAAGGAAGGAAGAACTGAGGAAGCACTGGGATGAGCAAACTTCCAACAGACTCACTTTCACACCCACAAGCTGCTTTGGTAATCCTTCAGATTTCCTTTTTACCTTTTGTGTCAGTTTACGTTTCTCTCAGTCACTTAAGATAAAGTCACACCTGTGCAGTGAGGCAACTCCTTTCCATTCATGATAAAAATGGTAACAATAATAATGACGATCATAGTAAAGCAATCAAAAGGTCACAGGGTCAAGAAAGAAGCATTTTCATGAGGTCAGGCCATCACCACATTTGAGTTGATTTAGAACTTGCTTCTGGTCTTGGGACTATGAGCTAAGAACATTGTACAGACCTGTAGCATTGCCAAAACAAAACAAAAAGAACCACCCACCACTACCACCAAATAGCCTCAACAGACAAACTATCTGAATAGGTAAGTAATTCCACCAGGGTTGGACTGCAGTAGTCCCAGCAGCCAGCTGATAGCTCTTTGAGAAAAAGCTCCCCAGTAACCTATTACATTGTTGAGTGCTCTGAGAAACACAAAACTGGGAAGTCTTACTCACTAACTTTTATCAGACAGCTTCCCTAGTAGACCGCAGACTTCAAAAAGATGGGGCCCTCATATTTTCTGTTGTATTTCCAGCATCTACCATATAATAGGGTGACGATAAATGTGTTGTGGTAAACTGATTGGCTCCTTCACCAAGAAAGCATCAAACTAGAAGTGAAATTCTGGATCTGGATAAAACTGTTCCTTTGTTAGAAAAATTTCAGTTCCTGCCTCTTCTTTGTGCCTTTCAGAAAAGAATTTTGCCTCAGAAAGAAAAGTTGGAAGCAAGTAGGGTTGTCCTCCCATGTCCTGTCTTCTTGTTCCACAGTATTTTTGTTCCTTCTCACAGAATAAGGTACATCAGAACCTCTCCCCACAAATTATCCTGACTCTAGAGGGACTAAAATGTCTTTCTTCTTCCAGCTTTTGGTCACTGTTCCTCAGACTTCACCTCGGGAGTTAATATAAAGGGGGTGGTTTTCTTTTTAAGTCATGACCATTCTCCATTCTTTCTGAGAAATAACGTTTGGCCCTCATTCTATTCCAAGAAACACAGTATCTGAAAAACCTTGCACAAAAGGATTCCAGGGCCAGATTATACCCAAAGATGCTGTCATAAGCACAGAGTCACAGAACACAGCTAGTGTGACTCTATCACAGGAATCTTGTTTTCTCTCCTTCTCGGACTCTCCTGGATCTACAAGCAGTCTCTTCCCTCAGCCCCTCTACTTTCTTGTAACATCTGCTTTTCATCCTTCTCTCAGTGTAGGAAGCCCAATTCTAAAATGCCCTCTTGGTTAGGGACAGCACTGCCCTTGAGTCATAGTCTTGGATCCATCTGTTGGTCATACCTCTTTTCAGGGGTTTTCAGTTACATAGGCATATTTTGAATAAAATTTAAGACCCCCATATTTTCATCTTAATATGCAAACCTTGGTCCCTTTTCTGGGATTCCCCTCTATACATTTCTTGGGGAGTTGGTTATTTTTCCAAAAAGCCAGAGCCCTATAACATCATTAATTTATTTGTATCCTCAAATGATCAGAAATGAATCTGAAGGCAAAACTTTACAAATCCCAAATTAGTGGTTAATAATTCTTTTAAGAGGGATTAGTAAGATTATTAGAGCATAATTTAGAATTGATGGTAATCCAGCCCTAGACAATGGGGCTTCTAGACAGGCCTGGTGGTCTTAAAGTCTGCTACCATCTGCTTGAGTGGAAGCTATCCCATTGAAACCTCAAAATTCATTATGGGTGGAAAGCTTTGGCAGAAGGTTTGGTGCTCTGGCAGTAGAGGACACACGCAGATGTAAACCCTAAATTTGCCTGGCACAGCACAAAGCATATGATGTATACAATATAGACCTCACAGTAGCCATTTGAAAGGGGGTAAGTGCTATTATTATCCCCAGCTTAGATAATGATAAAGTCAAGGTGCACAGAGGTTAAATAATTTGCCCAGGGACACACAACCAGTAAGTGGCAGCGCCAGGGTTTGAATACCAGCAGTCTGACTCTGGAGTCCACATAACCGTGGACTTAATCACTCCTTTTACTTATAAGTAAACAAGAGTTATACACGAGCCTAAGTGCTAATGTAATTCAAATGCTCCAAGTTCACCAGTTTTCTCCAATTACCTTTTTACTTTATTATTGTAGGGACTGGTTCAATTTCCATCCCAGACACTATAGGATGTTGGGTATACTTCCTGCAATTAAAAAGTCTGGGAGTACTAAACCACCTTTTGGCAGGAAACACAATCAGGGTTGAGGAGAAAATGAGGACAAGTTTTGCTCTTTTTCTTCCTTTTTTTTTTTCTTTAAGCTGGAATTCAGAGAGAAGTAAAATGTAGACTTGCTGAGTGAAGCAAAGCAGACCTGCTTTTGCTGAGTTTAGGTGAAAATGAGAGAAGAGAGAGGCAAGGGAGGGGAGTTGACAATTCTATAGCTTTGAACATTTCTCTCTTTATTTTGCTTCTAAATCAGCCTTGCTGGTTCTTTTTCTTTCAATAAAAGCCAAATTAAAAAAAAATTCTTTTGGAGGAAGAGGAAGTGGGCAAATCTATATTTTCTTGGTCAGTCCGTTCTGCAGCAAACTTTCCTACTCTAAACCTAATTCTAGACATGGCTGTCTTTTCTCTCTACCTGTATCAACTTTGGCAGGAAATAGTAAATGGTTCCTTCTGCTCCCTACAATCCCCTTGCCTCAATCCTTCTCTCCAGGACTATATATAAAATATATTTGCAGCAGAATTTTACTTAAGGTTTAGGTTTGATGGGAAGAGTAGCCTGCAGAACAGCTAACAAGCATTAACTTAAGTAACTGTTAGACGTTATTGCCTCAAAAGCCCATCAGCTGCTTTTACAGGCCTGGGAAATACTTAGCTCCAGCCTGCTGTCAAATGTTCTAGTCTCTTATTCTTTTGAAATACTCTCTTTGTAAAGTCTCCAAACCCTTAAATCTTGTTGGGTTTCCAATGAAGTGTGATCTGGCTCTCTGTGTTAGCTCTCTCCTCCTTAAACTAACTGCTTGGGGTGGTAGATGGATGGGCAGAGACCATGCTTCATAGCCAAGAGATTTCAAAACATTTTCTTTAACAAAGAGCTACTACCTCACCTATTATAAATTTTTCCACTGTCTAGTGTATGAAGGTTTATACAGTCAATTCTTTCCCCCATGTCCTTTAATTAATTAATTTTAATTTTAAATTTTTTTTAGTTTTTACTTTTTATTAACATATAATGTGTTATTTGTTTCAGGGACACAGGTCTGTGATTCATCAGTCTTACACAATTCACAGCACTCACCATAGCACATACCTTCCCTAATGTCCATCACCCAGCCAATTCTTATTTCAAATAGGTGGTGTTTCTTTCTATACTGTCCCAGAGGAAGGGCATTCAGTATGCAGCAGGAGTGCATAGGATGTGCATCTATAACCTACAGGGGTGGTGACGAGATTGGCTAGCAGAGGTGATAACTCTTATCTTCAGGATAAGAAAGAGTGAACGAGGTGAAGGGAATGAAGAGAAAGACAAAATATACCAAACCAAAGTCCAGGGGTGAAAGAATACCCATTTAAGAAACCAAAGATAATTTTGTGGCTTTAGAGATTAAAGATTGATTTTTAAAAAAAGTGGCAAGAGGTGGGGAAAAGTGGGCAGTCTCTTGGCAGCTGGACAAAGGAATCAGAATTCACCTGAAGTCAGTGAAGAAACATAAAAAATGGTTTTATGTAATCAAAGTTTCCTCCCTCCCTTCCTGTTTCCTCACTTTCACTTTCTCTTGTTCCTTCTCTCCACCCACTCTCTCTCTGAAAGATCATGGCGCCAGCATTGTAGTGAGTGAACTAGAGGAGAGCAAGAGTGCTGTAATAATTTAGCTATGGGTCCAAAGAAAAATGGGATAGATTTGAGAGTTGTTTGAGATTTGGATGAAGCAGTGGGAGGAAGTGAGGAAGACAGAGGAATAAAGAAGTGGATGGATTATCAGTAGAGTGATGGACTCACTAGAATATGAAATCCAAAAGGAAGGAAATAGTTAAAAGGGCAAATGATGAATTCAGTCTTAGACATGTTGAGTAATAAGATTTCCCAATGGAGACTGGTAAAATGGACACCGGGAACTCCAGTGATATCTCTCAAGGTACAGATTTGGGATTCATCATCAGATAGGTGGGAATTCATGCTCCTAGAGTGAACAACATTACCTACTTCGAGTGGACAAATAAGAAAAAGACCATGGATTAAATGTAAATGAATACCAATATTTTAGGAATCAAATCAGGAAAGAGGAATACACCATAAAGAATAAAGAGGAGGGAACAGAGGAATGGGAAGTAGGGCAGAGGAAGCAAGGTAAGGAGTATCTAAAGAACTTCATGTCAAAGTTCAGAGAGGCACTCTGGAAATGATGCTACTGTGAGTTACGCTTCTCCAATTTGATTATAAGCTTCTAGTGCTATTGTTGAGTGTTCAATTTCTTGACTGGCAGCACACCTCGTTCACTCCCACAACAGTGCAAGTCCATTTTCTACTGATAGCACATCATTTTACTCTGTGAAGAAAAACTAGTTACTCTCTTAATAAATACTTCAGAAAATCTGAACCTGGGGCCCCTGAGTGGCTCAGTTGTTAAGCATCTGCCTTTGGCTCAGGTCATGATCCCAAGGTCTGGGGATGAGCCCCTCATTGGGCTCCCCACTCAGCGGGGAGTCAGTATCTCCCCTTCCCTTCACCTCGCTCCTGTGCTCTCTCTCTCAAGTAATAAATAAAATCATTAAAAAAAAGAAAAGAAAATCTGAAGCTGAGTTCTTTAGTGGCAACTACTGTTTTAATATGTCATCTCATTACATGGAAAATAATATATAATTCACAAAAAGGTGACTTTTCTAACTTTTTCTTTTACTCCCCACTAGTGTTCATGGATGAAACCTCTTATTCCTTCAGGCAACTGAATGCTGAAATAATTTATTATTTGTTATTAAATACAGAAATTTGGCACTGGTGTGTGTTGTAAGGGGTAGATCTCAGGTTATATACTGCAAAGAGTGACTGGTGTCACATAATTTGCCAGAACTGGTACTAATGATTCATGAATGCTTGATTCTGTGGCCCACAGAACAGTTTCCACTTGGACTCAGTAGCACTCTGAATCAGCTGACTTTAACAAATCTTGCTACAGTTCTGGAAATTAGGTACCCGTCAACCACCCAGAAAAGAAAAGTAAGTTGGGAAAGTACTTCTTGTAGCTAAAAACAGGAATAAAAAAGCTTTCACTTCCTTTAATTAGTGTGAAATTTATTTGCTGAGGCTTGTGAGTGCTTGGAAATTATCTACTTCTTTCTTTTTTTTCCATTTGAGCTAATTTCATTTGGAAAGACTTAAAAGGACCAGAAAATGTGTGGTTCTGACAGCCATACTTCCACTCCCCCACCTCCCAAGAGGAAATATGTCAGATGTCTCTAGAAGATGGTAGCTGAAATACCATGGTGAATTAGCTCAAAGTCTAGCTTCAAATGGATATAGTCCATTCATTTTCAGGTTGTGCTAAAAATTCCAATCTCAAGTAAAATCTACAAATGATCAAAAGACTACATTTTATTTGTTTGCTTAACTCATTGTTCTTCAGGTACAAGAAGATGAATAAAATCTAATTCTCCCCTTTTTTACATTTCTCATTCACCACTGGGTAATATTTATCTACAAAATGACTGAATACAATTTGTCAGCCCAGGATCCTCTAATTTTCTGGCTTTTACAAAAGTGTATTTTCTTTTATTTTTCCCTCCCAAGAACTAAGTTGTCTGGGTCCTGTTATTATCACCTTCTACAGAATGGCTTTCATCTGACACTTTACACATTATTCTTCTGCCTTTATACAGAGTCACTTGATACATCTGGACAGCACTTTTAAGTCTTATGTAAAATCACAGGAGAAAATACCAGATATTATCTACTCACAGAGATTCACAGTTCCAGAAAATACTTTTTTTTCCTGCAGATTACTGGTGCTTAAAAAAAACCAAAAACTTCATTACTTATTACATTGCTTCCCTTTTCCAATAGCTGTCAAAGGCTTCAGAGCCAAGTATATTGCTGAAATACCATAAGCTAATTGGCCCTTTACCTGATAATGCCCATCCTTTCTGTTCGGTATCCTAATGTTTCTAATACTAGAAATAGGATGGCTTTTGTCCATAGTTATACCAGAGTTTGCTACTTGCCTCATGCTACTTGCAAGAAGCCACTTGACCTCTTGGCAAGCCATCTGACTTCTATGTGCTTCAGTTTCCTTATTTGCAAAATAGATAAATGCATCTTCCTTTTATCAAGTCATTTGTGAGAGTTAAAAGAAAATCTGTGTTGTAGCCTTCGTTAAGAGCTAAAGATAAATTAGTTCAGTTTTTTGAAAATGGGCCACCTTGAGTTTTATTCTTAAATACTATGCTGACTTTAAAGCTGTTCATGGTGGAATGCTGACCAGAAAGAGTAGGTGCATCTTTGCATCTAGAGCTGAACACCCCTTCATATAAGAAGGAAGGAAACCTACAGGAAGCCAGAAAGTTGTTCATAGTCTCCTGCATAATTTGAAGATTGATCTATTTGAATTTATTTGTAGCAGAACATGGTTTTTGAAAGCTGTTCAATGTAATGATCCAAGAAACCACCACCAACTGACCAGTTAGGATGAGAGTTATAAGAGAGGATAAGTTCACGGGGCACCCCTATGTTGCACCTAAAAACCTAGACATGTCTTTATAAAGTTCTCTTCTAGAGTAAGACAGTAATTCACACGGCTTCTTCCACAGACTCTCACCTGTGATTTATACTATAATTAAATAAGTTTTTTAAATCGTTACTGGGAAAATCAAGATTGTGTCTGGCCATGGAACAAATTGTTTTAAAGATGAAGATGTAAAAGACGCAAAGAAAGCAGAGAAATTAAACTTAAGTTATAATCTCCATTTTGTTATCAATTTCTTGAGTAGCAAGTATAATTAGTTCACCAGCAAATTATTTTTTGAAACTAAACATAGATAGCTTAGTGTAGAAGATCAAAGCACAGATTCTGAATCCAGATTATTGGCATTTAGATCCTGCTTTGCTACTAATAGTCTTTGGGAAAACTCCTTAAATTCTTTGTGTATCAGTCTTCTTATCTATAAATGAGAACTTAATTTCTCTGTGCTTCAGTTTCTTCATCTGTAAGAGGTAAACAGTAATGATACTTAACAATCATAAGACTGTTGTGAGGATTCAATGCTTTAATACTTGCAAATCACTTAAATGGTGCCTAGCGTGCAGTAAGTTCCTTACAAGCATTTGCTAACTAAATAATTTTAAGCCAGGCAACAATGAAGGAAGCATGGATAGATGTGTAGGCAGGTTTTATGAAATAGGAACATAGTCTTTGGAGAAAGGTTAAAGTTTGACTCTACCGCTTGCTGACTGTGAAGGCTTGGACCACTTACTTTTCTTATTTGAGGAATAAACTGAATAGTCACTTTGCAGAACTGCTGTGAGGGTTTGAGATAACCTATGCAAATAATCAAACATAGTCCCCTGAACATGGGAGGAGAGCATATTAGAGAAGTAATCATTTAGCATTGTCCTTAAAAATGAAAAGGTAGAAAGGAGATTACATGCACAGCAGGAAGGATGTAGATTAGCCAACAGGAAGATTTTCCTGGCAATAAATCTTATAAAAAGGTGGAACAGTCCACAAGAAAAATGTGTGGACTCTCCCTTTAAGGCAAATCTTAATTCCATGATAGTTAAGCATCTGAATCAGTCTGGTTGGGTAGAATATAGATTCTAGAGACAGAGTCCACAAATTTCATTATTTCAGACCTCCCTCCCTTTACTCCTCCTTCCCTCCCTTCTCTTCCTTCTTTTTCCCACACTGAGTGCCTATCTCGGGCCAAACATTATGCCAGGCAGTGGTGGTACATATATAACTAGAATCCAGTTCCTCTCCCTCAGAGAGTCAAGAAAGTCATCTAGGTCTGTTGTCCTGACACAGGTCTTTATTTCTATAAAGAAACTTTCTTCCTTCTCTTAGTTCTTTCTATCAATGAACTAACATCTAAGCACCTATTGTGTGTTAGGTGCTCTGAAGAGCTTTAGGAATACAAAGTTTATTAACACAGACTTCTGCTGTCCAGGTGCTCACAGTGTCATAGGAGAGACGGACATGCATACGGACAATTGCCAGGCATCACTGAGGCACCGCAATAATGACAAGAGCAGAGAGTGTAGAGTGGAAAGTATTTATATTTTCCTAGGAACACCAGGAAAGGCTTTAAGGTGAGGAAATTTGTTTTTGTCTGGGTTAAAGGAGGAATTAGTACTCTGGACATGTGGACAGCACTTTTGGTTGGAGAAGGGTTGGATGGAGAAGGCAGAGATTTTCCCCTTCTAAATGGAGAAAGGAGAAAGTTTCCAGAGAGAAGAACTTGAAGTCTGAGGGAAAGAGAGATACTCAATGATCTGTGGGGCTGAGGAAACATGGAGACAGAAGCAGGGAGGAGGCTATAATGACAGTGGACATGCTGGTAACATACTGTTTTGATTACTGTAGTTTTATAATGCTTTGGAATCTGGAATCTTTGTCAAGATTTTTTTGGCTACTTAGGGTCCTTTGAGATTTTCTAAGAATTTTAGGCTCAGCAGGAGCACCTTTACCCCATGGCTCTAGGTGCAGTAGGTGGAGGCCATCTGGCCTGTTGAAACCAAGGTATGGTCCAGGCCCCACCTTCTGAAACCAAAGAGGCAGACCTGGTGATCTCTGAATAGCCTTTGGGGTCATTCTTCTTCTTCCTCTTCTCTTCTTCCTCCTGCTCCTTCCATCTCTTTTTTTAAGACTAGCATGTGTTTGGAGCTGTGTAGATTTATTGTCCCTTCCTGTGGAATCTAAGAAGTCTGATAGCCTTCCTTCCCTGTACCCTCACTTTACCCTCTTCAGTTAAAACTGGCAGTGTTTCTGCTTATATAATCCCACAATGGTTGTATCAAGTGATAGTTCAGACACTCCCTTCAGAAAATTTTCTCTTCAGAGAATTTTCTCATTTTTTGTAACATGGACAGGCTGAGAATTTTCCAAATCTTCAAGTTCTGGTTCCTTTTGCTCAATAATTTCTTCAGTTTGTCTCTCTCCTCTTGTATTCTACTATAAGCAGTAAGAAGCCAAGCCACTCCTTAAATACTTTGCTTGGAAATCTCCTCAGCTAAACATCAACTTCATCTCTTGCAAGTTCTGCTTTCTACAAAGCACTAGAACACAAGGCATGCAAACTCTTTGTTATTTTATAACAAGGATCATCTTTCCTTTGGTTTCCAAGAATCTCTTTCTCATTTTTGTTAGGGTCTTCATCAGAACACCCTTAAATGTCCATATTTCTACCAACATTCTGTTCTTAAAGATTTCCGTGTGTGTGTTTGTGTGTGTGTTGTGTACTCTAAGATAATAGAATCTTTCTTTATTATCTTTGCCAGCATTTGTTATTTCTTGACTTTTTGATAACAGCCATCCTAACAGGTTTGAGGCAATATCTCATTATGGTTTTGATTTACATTTGCCTGATGATTTAGTGCTCCTGAGCAAATGTTGGACATTCGCATGTTTTTTTGGAGAAATGTCTAGTCAGGTCTTTTTCCTATTTTTTAATTGGGGGTTTGCTTTTTGTTACTGAGTTGTATGAGTTCCTTGTATATTTTGGATATTAAATTCTTATTGAATATGTTGTTTGCAAATATTTTCCCCCGTTCCATAGGTTGCCTTTTTATTTTGTTGCTGGTTTCCTTTTCTATGCAGAAGCTTTTTAGTTTGATGTAGCCGTACTTGATTATTTTGCTTTTGTTTACTTTGATTACAGGTCAAGTCCAAAACATCATTACCAGGATGAATGTGAAGGAGCTTACCCTGATGTTTCCTTTAAGGAAATTTGATTTGAGATTTTCTAAGAAATTATTAAGGAAATTTAAGGACATTAATCCTATCATATCAGAACTCCACCTTTATGACTTCACTTAGACTTAATTACTTCCTCAGAGGCTTCGTCACTGGGGTTCAACATATGCATTTTGGGGGGGACATATACAGTTCATTATACATTTTATTTATCTGTTCATTTGTCAATGGATACTTGGGTTGCTTCCATCTTTTTGGCTATTGTGAAAAATACTGTTATGAACACATATCTGTTCACATTCTTGCTTTCAGTTCTTTTGAGTATATACCCAAAAATGAAATGGCTGGATCATATATAAATTCTATGTTTAGTTTTGTAGGAATTGCCATACTGTTTCACAGAGGCTGTACCATTTTATATTCCCACCAGCAACGCACAAGTGTTCCAATTTTTCCACATCCTCACCAACACTTGCTATTTTATTAACTAATTAATAACTTAAATAGCCATCTTAATGGAGAGAACATCATATTTCACTATCGTTGTGATTTGCAATTCTTTAAAGATCAGTCACATCAGCATCTTTTCATGTGCTTATTTGCTATCTCTAGGTCTTTAAAGAAGTCCTTTTCCTGTTTTTAAATTTTTGTTTTGTTTTGTTGTTGTTGAAGTGTAGGAGTTCCTTACATATTCTGGATATCAATCTCTTATCAGATATATGATTTGCAAATATTTTCTCCCATTCTGTAGGTTAACTTTCATTCTGTGTATAGTGTCCTTTGATACACAAAAGCTTTAAGTTTTGATGAGTTCAATTTATGTTTGTTCCTTCCCTTGAGCTTTTGATGTCACATCCAAGAATCACTGCCAAATCCAATGTCAAGATTATTCTCACTTATATTTTCTTCTAAGAGTTTTATAATTTTAGCTCTTGTGTTTAGATTTCTACCCCTTTTTTTTCATATATGCTTGTAGATTAAGAGTCCAATTTTTTTTCCTTTAATGTAGACATTTAGTTTTCCTAATACAATTTGTTGAAGAAACTACTAACGAAATCATCACCTTAGCTTTTCTTTTGGGGAGGTTTTTGATTACTGATTCAATCTTCTTACTAGTTATAGATTTGTTTAGATTTTCTATTTTTTTATGATTTAAATTTGTAGGCTATATATGTTTCTAGAAATTTATCCATTTCATCCAGGTTATTCAATTTTCTTGTGTACAATTATTCATAGTATGCTCTTATAATCCTTTTTATTTCTATAAAATTGGTGTAATGTTCCCTCTTTCATTTCTAATCTTAGTTTTTTGAATCTACTCTATTTTTTTCTTAGTCAATTTAAAGAAAGGTTTGTCAATTTGGTGATTTTATTAAAATAAACCAGCTCTTGATTTCATTGATTTTCTCTGTTGTTTTTATTCTTTATTTTGTTTAATTTCTGCTCTAATCTTTATTATTTCCTTCCTTTTACTAGTCCTGGGTTTAGTTGTTTAGTTTTTATAGTTCTTTGAGGTGTACACTTAAGTGATTGATTTAGGAATCTTTCTTCTTTTTTCATGTAATTGTTTACAGCTTTAAATGTTCCTTTAACACTGCTTTTTCTGCATGTTGTAACTTCATTTTATTTTTTCTCAAGATATCCTCTAATTTCCCTTGTGATTTCTTCTTTGGCCTATTGATTGTGTTGTTTAATTTCCACATATTAATGAATTTTTCAGTTTCCCTTCTGCTATTGATTTCCAATTTCATTCCATGGTGATTGGAAAAGATATTTTACATGATTTCAATCTTTTAAAATTTACTGACTCATCTTGTGGTCTAATACATGATCTATTCTATGTGCACTTGAGAGAAATGTGTATTATGCCATTGTTGGGTGGAACTATTCTGTGTTTGTTTTTTAAGTCCAATTGGTCTATAGTATTGTTCAAATCCTGTTTCCTTATTGACCTTCTAGTTGTTCTGCCATTGCTGAAAGTAGGGTATTGAAGTCTTGTACTCCTGTTGTTAAGCTGTCTATTTCTCCCTTTAATTCTGTCAATGTTTGCTTAATATATTTAGGGGCTCTGATGTTCGATGCAAATATGTTTCTAAATATTATTCTTGGTGAATTCACCCTTCTATTATTATACACTATTCCTCTGTGCCTCTTGTAACAGTTTTTTTTAACAGTTTTTAACTTAAAGTCTATTTTGTCTAATATTATTATAGTCACCCCTGCTCTTTTTTGGTTACCTATTTGCTTGGTATATATTTTTCTATTCTTTCACTTTCAACCTATGTGTATCCTTAGGTTTAAATTGAGTCTGCTGTAGTTTAAATTGGTTGGGAAAACTGCATTTAGTTGGATCTTGTTTTTATAACCATTCTGCTAATCTGTTTCTTTTGACTGGGGAGTTTAGGTCATTAGAATTAAAATGATTAAAATAATTACTGATAGAAAAAGAACTTACTATTGCCATTTTGTTACTTGTTAATCTGTATATCTTATAGCTTATATGTTCTTTATTTCCTCCCTTATTGCCTTCCTTTGTGTTTAATTGGTGATGATTTATTTTGTTTCCCTTCTCATTTCCTTTGTGTTCATTCTATAGATATTTTCTTTGTGACTTTAATGGGGATCATATAACACACTCTAACAACTTTAAAGTGAAACAACTTAACTTCAATCACATAAAAATTCTATTATCTCACAACTCTACCTGTCTCCACTTTATGTTACTGATGTCACAAATTATATTTATATATCTTGTTACCCACTAACATAAATTTATAATTATTTTTAAAACTTTACCTTTTAAATCCTATAAAGGAATTAAAAGAGGGAATTATGAGGCAAAATTACAACAATATGAGTTTTTATATTTGTCCATGTATTTACCTTTATGGGACTTTATTTTTTCATACGGTTTCAAGTTACTGTCTAGCATCCTTCTCTTTCTTTCTTTCTTTTTTTTTTTAAGATTTTATTTATTTATTTGACACAGAGAGAGAGATTACAAGTAGGCAGAGAGGCAGGCAGAGAGAGTGGAGGAAGCAGGCTCCCCGCTGAGCAGGGAGCCTGATGCGGGCCTCAATCCCAGGACCCTGAGATCATGACCTGAGCCGAAGGCAGAGGCTTCAACCCACTGAACCACCCAGGCGCCCATCCTTCTCTTTCAAGTTGAAAGACTCCCTTTAGCATTTCATGTAGGGAAGATGTAGTGGTAATGAACTTATGTAGGAATGACTTAATTTCTTCCATAATTTTAAAGGACATTTTTACTGGACATAGAATTCTCTGTTGACAATTTCTTTCTTTCAGTATTTTAATTATATCTTCTCACTGCCTTTTGGTATACAAAGTTTCTTCTGAGAAACCCACTGATAATCTTATTAAGGAACTAGTAAATGACTAGTTATTTTTCTCTTGGAGCTTTCAATATTCTCTTTTTGTCTTTTACTTTTGACAATTTTATTATAACATGTTTTGGTGTAGGTCTGAGTTTATCTTACTAGGAATGTATTGAGCTTCTTTTATTTGTATATTAGTGTCTTTCTCAAATTTATGAAGTTATGCACGATTATTTCTTCAAATCAGTTCTCTGACCCTTTCCTTTTCTTCCTTCCTCCTCCTCTTCCTTCTTCTCTCATAATGCATATATTCATCCACTTGATGGTGTCTCATAAGTATCCTAGGCTCCTTTTTCTTTATTCTTTTTTCTCCACTGAATAAATATTTTCAAAAAAATTTTTTTTATTATATTTTTAGGTTTACAATGAAATTAAAAGGGAGGCACAGAGATTTCCCATATGCCCCCTGCACACAAATATACACAGCTTCCCTCATTATCAATGTCAGTCACCAGAATGGCACTTTTTTTTTAAACAAAGGGTGAATCAACACTGGCACATCATAATCACCCAAATTCTATAGTTTACCTTAGAGTTACTCTTGGTGTACAGCAGGTGTGGACAAATGTATAATGGCATATTCATCATTGTAATATATATTATTTTCATTGCCCTAAAAATCCTCTGTTCTCTGCCTCTTTATCTCTCCCCTGCACTGCACCCCTGGCAATTGCTGATCTATTTATTGTCTCCATAAGTTTGCCTTTGCAGAATGTCATTTAGTTGAAATAACATGGTGTGTAGCCTTTTCAGATTGACATTTTTCACTTAGTAATATGCATTTAAGTTTTATCCATATCTTTTTACAGCATGATAGTTTATTTCTTTTTAGTGCTGAGTAAAATTCCATTGTCTGGATATACCACAGTTTATTCATTCACATACTGAAGGACAGTCTTGGTTGCTTCTAAGTTTTGGCAATTTTGAACTAAGCTATTATAAACATCTGTGTGCAGGTTTTTGTGTGGATATAAGTGTTCAACCCCTTTGACTATTTTCTAGGGCCCCCACAAAATTATTGCGGTTATTCTGTTGTTGTTTACTTAGTGTTTCTACAGAGAAATGGGGGCCTAGATTTTTCTAGTCCGCCATTTTGCTGATATCACCTTCTCCAGAGACATTTTGTAAGCTGAAAAGAGAAATGAAGATGAACTCCAATGGAGAGAGTATTAAAGAGAAATCAAGAAAGAATTCATAGAGATGCATGAAGATGAGACAAAAAGGCAGAGAGAGAACTAGAAGAGAATGGTAGTCTAGAAATTAAGCTGAGGAAAGCAACACTGAGAAAGGTTTTCAAGAGATGTTTGGTTAATAATTTTAAAATCTACAAAGAGGTCAAATGAAATAATGACTAAGACAAGACAATTGGGTTTGGAACTGTAGAATGATGGGGGTGTAAGCAATCAGTATGCAGCACTGGAGACAGTGAAGCTGTCTGAACAGAGAAGCCACATAGAATAACCATCATGGGGATCAAAAAACTGAAACATGAATGATAGCTCACCAAAGAGTGTTTAACAAAGGGCTGAAATAGTAAGGCTTCATGAAAACATATTTGCATAGCTGAACAAAAACCTGCTCACCAAAATAAGTCCAGCCGTGGGGCACCTGGGTGGCTCAGTGGGTTAAAGCCTCTGCCTTCGGCTCAGGTCATGATCTCAGGGTCCTGGGATCGAGCCCCGCATCAGGCTCTCTGCTCAGCAAGAAGCCTGCTTCCACCTCTCTCTCTTTCTGCCTCTCTACCTACTGGTGATCTCGCTCTGTCAGATAAATAAATAAAATCTTTAAGAAAAAACAAACGAACAAACAAACAAACAAAATAAGTCCAGCCGAAATGTTGTCTTCTATTTGACTTTCTCCATTTGTTTAAAATGCGTATCTTCTGATCATGTGTCACCTCTTATTTATTGTTCCTATTCCAAGTGATGTCTTTATGGAAGGCCAAATTTCCTCTTTCTTCATCATATGAAATCCAATTAACTACCTTTGTTTTCTGAACTTCCTTTTGCATAACTGCCTGCACTTTAAGGGCATTAGGAATTTCTACTTTGTTAATGTAATATTTTCAGGTGTCTCATCTAAATCTAAATCTTTAATTTTATCTTTATATATCTTATCAGTCAAAATTGAAAGAAACAAGCAAAGAAATGATCCTAAGGAGATCAAGATGTTGGGTCTAAGTAGGAACCAGCTAATTTTGCTTTGATCCAGGCCAGAGAATGCACTTAGCCTCCTTAATGTATGGTTTTTGGCTATGGTATAGGCCAAATATGTGAAAGGTGATGGGAAAGCCCATTCCTATGTGGAGAGATAATTCAAATTATATGGAACATTTGATTCAAAAAGGATCAATATATTCTTTCACTCATTCATTCACTCTTTCCATACACATTTACTGAACACCCACCCATACTATGCGAGGTACTTTGGATATAGAGACAAACACAGTCCCAGCCCTTCAGGGGCTTGCAGTTTTATACACAGACACCAATACTATTATGGAGATTGGTACAATGTACCAAAGTAAGTGAAAAGAATGAGCAAACTAGACTGATAACAAACTCAAGAGGTGCTTGGGAGGCAAGCCATTTTAGATGAGCTGATCATGATTATCCCTCTTGGTAAGAATCTATTCACTGTATTTACTTCTTTAACAGGATGTGGTTTTGTGGCAGGATTTATATTACAGCTTAGTTTGATATACATCAGGAAACAAACATACAGAGTAATCACTCAGTGCCTACAGGGTGTCTAGTAAGATCCTGGTAATTACAAATCGCAGGCAGGGTGCTACCAGGCCTCCAGTTTGGACAAGACCAACATGAGTCATGCTATTTATACTACAGGGTTTAGGCGACATGGTGAGCACAAACACTGCTCTGCTTGCTTTCTTCAGTGTCACCTCGAAGCCCTCAGCTGTCAGAATCTCAGAGGAGAGAAAGGCTGGAGCATTAGAGTCAGCTATGAGACCACCAGATTTCAGCTGTATGATTAAAAAGTGCTGTTATCAGTGTTATGATGCTTAGAGAAAATATAATCATGGAGTTAAATGTGAAGCACAAAATTCAACATAGACTTGGCTCTGGTGATAGCTGATTCTGACTATTGGGAGTAGAACGGGATGAACATAGTACTTGTAAACTCAAGCCTTAGGAGTTAAATGTGGTCTAGGTGTTACTGGGTGATGATCTAATGTTACCAAAGCCACTCATTCATCCATCCATCCCTCCATCCAGTGTTCATTGAGAATAATCTATGGACCAGGCCTTAGGTAGGTTTTGGGTATAAAGAGATTAGAAAAAAAATCACCATTATATGTATACATAAGCAGATGATTATATAGTGGAATGGTAAGTGTTATAATATGGATAAGTATGATGAGGTTTGACAGCAAATATAAGAGGCACTTAACTAAGATGAGAAGGTCAAGGGATGGTGTCTCTAGAAAGGAGTGCCTAGTGGAACTTTAGAGGATGATAAGAGTTGGTCAGCAGAGGATTAAGAAGGAAACTAAAGGGTTTTGTCTAATACTGGCCTCTCTGATATTGGTGCTTCTAGAAAGCAGATTTCTGCCATGAGCTAGGATGCTCATTAGCCTATTTTGAGGTTACAGCTTCCCCTGAGCAGGGAACCAGAAGAAGCATACCAGGAAACCTCAAGTACAAAGAAGAAGACTGTTATTTGTAAGGGTTGGACTCTTTCAATATCAGAATAGCACTGAGCACCTCCTCATATAACCCTGATTGTCTCTTAGCTGAAGAGACTTATAGGAATAGTTTTTAGAGCTTAGGTAACTACCCTAAACAAATCCTCAACCCACGCTTGAATAACCATTATGTTCAGTGTTGAGCTTAGACAATAAGCTTGAGAATATATGCCATAATCCCTATTAAGTTTTCTACTGGTTAGAGGCTACCCAAACACTTCCTATTAATTTTTCTTTTTTTTTTTACATTGCTTAGCACTAAAGAGAGAAAGAAACGTGCAAGTGAACAAAATTGAATATATACTCCTTTTCTTATTCCTCAATATTTAAAAAAAATTCCAACAATGTTATTGCTATATCCATTCAGTATGGATACCATGCATCCATTAAATATTATTTGTGAATTAAAGAATATGCTACTTATGCTATTATAAAAAGCAAGCTCTATAACTACACAGTAAAAAATTGTATCCATTTTCTTCTCCTTCAATGTCTTACCCCTGATGACTGATGCAGGTATTGCTATAAAGGCAACTCACAGCCAAGAATACACAAGTGGATGTTATCTTCTAAGATTAAATTTCTAAGTTGAAAAGCTATCGGTTGCAGATTTCACAAAGAGGGTCATGCCACCAAATGTTATAGCAACCTCCCTCTTCCTGTATAGATAAAATGGCTGGAGCTGGGAAAATAATTTGCAGCAAAGGAAAATATTAGACATCTATGAGGACAACACTTCTCACTGTTGGCCAGTGTGTCCGAGGTCACAGGTCCTCTTCTTGTCCAACTCCTGCCTCCCATCTCTGCAGAATGAGGCACATATGACATTGATTCAACATGAACCTAGGCCATGTCATGGGGGGAGTAACAGGCAAGGAGTGGCTACCTACCCCAAAAGACTGGTGGGGGGAGGTAGGTAAACCTGCATTGGGGGACACTTATTGAGACATTGGGGGCACCAGCTTTATTGAGACATACATTATATATAGCATTGTGTAAGTTTAAGGTGTACAAGTGATGGTTTGATACACACATATTGTAAAATGGTTACCATCACCATGTTAATGCCTGAATCATGTTACCTAATTACTGTGTGTGTGTGTCTGTCTGTGTGTGTCTGTGATGAGAACATTTAAGATCTACTCTTTTAACAACTTTTAAAAATGTAATATATTATTTTTAACTATAATCACTATGCTGGACATTAGATCCCCAAAACTATTCTTCTTCTAGCTAGGCATTTGTACTCTTTGACCAACACTTTCCCTTTTACCACACCAGCCGGCCCCTGGTAATCACCATTTTATTTTATCTCATTTTTTAAAATATTTTATTCATTTATTTGACACACAGAGAGAGATCACAAGTAGGCAGAGAGGCAGAGAGAGAGGAGGAAGCAGGTTCCCTGCTGAGCAGAGAGCCCGCCGATACGGGACTCGATCCCAGGACCCTGAGATTATGACCTGAGCCGAAGGCAGAGGATTTAACCCACTGAGCCACCCAGGCGCCCCAGTAATCACCATTTTATTTTCTGTTTCTATGAGTTTGGTTTTTTAAAATTCCACATTTAAGGGATATTATGCAGTATTTATCTTTCTTTGACTTATTTCCCTTAGGATAATGCCCTCAAGGTCATCCATACAGTCACAAATAGCAGGCCTTTCTCCCTACTCATGGCTGAATAATATTGTATATATATAGTACTGCTTATTTTTATTCATTCCTCTCTTATTGGACACTTAGGTAGTTTACATATTTTGGCTGATGTGAATAACATTGCAAAGACAAGGGAGTATAGACATCTCTTTGAGATCCTGTTTTAATTTCCATATATATATGAATATATATTTAATTTCTTATATATAGGAATATAAACATCTCATATATATGAATATATAATTTCCTATATATATAATTTCAAAACTTATATAATTATATATAATCTCATATATATATATATACACATATATCTATATCATATTATAGTTCTACTTTTAATTTTTTCAGGAACTTCTATACTATTTTCCATAGTGGCTGCACCAATTTATATTCCTACCAATGGTGCAAAAGGATTCCACTTTCTCTACACCTTCTGCAACCCTTTTTATTTCTTGCCTTTTTGATGATAGCCATTCTAACAGGTGTGAGGTGATAGCTCATTGTGGTTTTGATTTGCATTTCCTTGATGAATTGTGATATTCGGACCTTTTCAAGAACTGTTGGCTGGTGATGGGTTTTAAGTGCATGGAGCATTGGGTGCTATATGCAAACAATGAATCATGGAACACTACATCAAAAACTAATGATGTACTGTATGGTGACTAAAATAACATAATAAGATAAAATAAGAACCTGTTGGCATTTGCGCTTAGTGTCAAATCCAAAAAAGTCATTTCCAAGGCTGATGTTAAGTAGCTCACCCCTTAATGCTTTTTTCTAAAAGTTTTACAGTTTCAGGTCTTACATTTAAGTCTTTAGTCCATTTTGAGTTTATTTTTGTGCATAGTGTAAGAGAGTAGTCCAATTTCATTCTTTTGCATGTGGCCTTCCAGTTTTCCCAGAATCATTTATTGAAGACACTATTCTTTCTCCACTGTATATTCTTGGCTCCTTTGTTGTAAATTAATTGTCCATATGTGTGTGAGTTTATTTCTGGGCCCTGTATTATGTTCCATGGATTTATGTATCTGTTTTTATGTCAATATCATACTGTTTTGATTGGTAAAATTTTATCATATAGTTTGAAATCACGAAATGTGATGCCTTTAGCTTTGTTGTTCTTTCTCAAGATTGCTCTATTTGTGGTCTTTTGTGGTTCTATATAAATTATAGGATTTTTAAAAAGATTTTATTTATTTATTTGTCTATGAGAGAGAGAGGGAGAGAGAGAGAGTGTGTGTGCACACAAGCAGGGGGAGTGGCAGGCAGAAGGAGAAGCAGGCTCCCCACTGAGTAGGGAGCCCAATGTGGGACTCAATCCCATGACCCTGGCATCATGATCTAAGCTGAAAGCAGAAGCTTAATCAACTGAGTCACCCAGACATCTCCAAATTTTAGGATTTTTAAAAAATTTCTGTGAAAGTTTCCATTGGAATTTTTAAAGAAATTATTGAATCTGTAAATTGCTTTGAGCAATATGGACATTTTAAAAATATTAACACATTCAAACCATGAGCATAGGATATTTTTCCATTTATTTTTGTCTTCTTCAATTTTCTTCAATGTCTTGTAGTTTTCAGCATACAAATCTTTCATCTCTGGTTAAATTTATTCCTAAGTATTTTTTTCTTTTTGATGCAATTGTAAATACCATTGTTTTCTTAATTGCTTTTCTGATAGTTCATTGTTAGTGGTTAGAAACACAATTGACTTTTGTATATTGATTTTGTGTCCTGCAACTTTACTGAACTCATTTATTACTTCTAACAACTTGTCTGATGGAGTCCTTTTTTTGGTGAAATATGTATTTCCACCATACAGTACATCATTAGCTTTTGATGAAGTGTTCAATAATTTATTGGCTGTGTATAACACCCAGTGCTCATCACATGTGCCCTCCTTAGCACCCATCACCCAGCTACCCCATCCCCTCACCCCCCTCCCCTCTGAAACCCTCAGTTTGTTCATAGAAGCAATGTCCACAATAGCTAAACTGTGGAAGGAGCTGAGCTGCACTTCAACAGATGAATGGATAAAGAAAATGTGGTTCATATATACAATGGAATATTACTCAGCCATCAGAAAGGACAAATACCCACCATTTGCACTGACATGGATGGAACTGGAGAGGATTATACTAAGTGATGAAGTCTTTAGAGTTTTCTATATATAATGTCATGTCATCTCCAAGTAGAGACAATTTTACTTATTTCTTTCCAATTTGGATGCCACTTTTGTGTGTAAAATATGTATGCCTGATTGCTCTGGCTAAGACTTCTAGCACTACATTGAATAAAGGTAGTGAAAGTGGACATCTTCTTATTATTTATGATCTTAGAAGAGAAGCTTTTGGCTTTTCACCATTGAATATAATGTCATCTGTGGGCTTGGAATGTATGACCTTTACCATGTTGAAGTATGCTCCTTCTATACTCAGTTTATTGAGAGTGTTTTTTTATTACAAAAGAATTTTTTCAAATGTTTTTTTCTGTATTGAGATGATCATATGATTTTTATTATTCATTTTGTTAATGTGATTTGTAGATTCTGAACCATCCTTGCATCCCTATAATAAACCCCATGTGATCATGGTGTGTGATCCTTTAGATGTACTGTTGAATTTGATTTGCTAATATTTTTGAGGATTGTTGCATCTATATTCATCTGGAATATTTGCCAAAAATACTCTTTTCTTGTAGTGTTACTGTCTAGTTTTGGTATCAGGGTAATGCTGGCTGTAAAATGAGTTTGGAAGTGTTTCCTCCTCATCTATTTTTTAAAGGAGTTTGATAATGATTGATATTAATTCCTTAAATGATTGATAGAATGTAACAGTAAAGCCATCAGGTCCTGAACTTCCTTTTGTTGGAAAGTTGTATTTTTTTTGAGAAGTTTTTTTATTACTGATTCAATCTCCTTACTAGCAACTGATGGGTTCAGATATTTTTATTTCTTCTTTATTCGGTCTTTGTATGTTGTACATGTCTAAAAATTTGTCCATTTCTCTTAGGTTGTCCAATTTGTTGCCATGTAATTGTTTATAGCTGTCTCTTAGGATCCTTTGTATTTTTATGGTATCAATTATATGTCTCATTTTCCATTATAATTTTATTTTATTTTATTTATTATTATTATTTTTAAAGATTTTATTTATTTATTTCACAGCGGGAGAGAGATCACAAGGAGGCAGAGAGGCAGGCAGAGAGAGAGAGGGGGAAGCAGGCTCCCTGCGGAGCAGAGAGCCCGACGCGGGCCTCGATCCCAGGACCCTGAGATCATGACCTGGGCCGAAAGCAGAGGCTTTAACCCACTGAGCCACCCAGGCGCCCTTCCATTATAATTTTATTTATCTAAATCTTCTCTCCTATTTTCTCATTAGTCTAGCTAAAGGGTTTTCTATTTTATTTATTTTTATTTCATCTCATTTATTTTCACTGTGATCATTGTTATTTCCTTTCTCCTTCTAAATCTGGATTTACTGTGTTCTCTTTCAAGTTATATAAGGTATAAAATTAAGTTGTTTATTGAGATCTTCTTTCTTGATGTATGTGTTATAAAAATGATAAGCTTTTCTCTTAGAATCATTTTTGCTGCATCCCATAATTTTGGTTTGTTGTTTGCCCAGTTTCATTTGTCTCAAGCTATTTTGATTTCTTTTTTGACCCACTGGTTGTTCAGGAGCATATTATTTAATCTCCATGTATTTTGAATTTTCTAGTTTTCTTCTTATATTGATTTCTGGTTTCTTAATTTTGTGGTCAGAAGAGATACTTGATATAGTTTTAATCTTCTTAACTATATTAGGAGTTTTTCTGTGGCTTATCATATGATCTGTCCTAGAGAACATTCCATGTATGCCAGAGAAGAATGTGTCTCTTGCTGCTGTTGAATGTTCTGTAAATGTCTGTTAGGTCCATCTGGTCTAATGTTTCTTGTTAATTTTCTATCCAGATATTTCCTTGTTGATTTTCTAATCAGATGAACTACTCATTGTTGAAAGTGGGGTACTGAACGAAGTTGTGGGTCTCAGGAAGGCACGCTCCAGGGGCTTCAAAGTGAAGTGTTCTGAAGAACAACCCCGCAGGTGGGAGTCTTCAAATTTGGGGTGCTAGTTATGGAGTCCAAGCCCTTTATTCATCATGGAGAAGCTGGGAGGTGGGGGTTCCCTCCAAACTGTATGGTTCTATGCTAGGAGTGGGGTTTATGATGAGAGTGTGTCTCAGCATTTCCTACCAGGTTCAGTGTGGGTTTTCTCATTCACCCAATGTGTAGAAGTTGCTCGAATACTTTCCAGATTTCTTTCAGAGGGTATTGCTTTATGTGTAGCTGTGCACTAGATGTGTCCATGGGAGGAAGTGAGTTTAGGAGCCTCCTGTCACCATTTTGTATCAGAACTAGCACTACAACACTGTCTAAGTATTTATTACTTAAAGAAATACTAGTGGTTCATCAAGAGTTTTAAGTAGTGTCCACAGTTCCTTCAATGGAAAGATGAAGGAGTTAAAGTAGTTTTTTCCAGCTTTTACATTCTAGGCTTACAAGATGATAAAAGAACATCCTAAGGATCCCATCTGTACACTCACATATTAGACTCAAAAGTGTCCAAATTCTCTGCCATTTCATTTAGATATGTGAACTTAGCAACTAAATAAACACTTTACAAATTTGGCTACTTTATAGTTTTATTCATTTCCCATCATAAAATAATATGTGTGGTGTGCAGTTGCCTGACTTCAAGCTATATTACAAAGCTGTGATCACCAAGATGGCATGGTATTGGCACAAAAACAGACACATAGATCAATGGAACAGAACAGAGTCTCCAGAAATGGACCCTTAACTCTATGGTCAACTAATCTTTGTCAAATCAGTAAAAAAGTATCCAATGGAAAAAAATACAGTCAATTCAATAAATGGTACCTGGAAAATTGGACAGCTACACACAGAAGAATGAAACTGGACCATTCTCTTACACCATACAAAAAGATAAACTCAAAATAGATGAAAGACCTCACTGTGAGACAGGAATCCATCAAAATCCTAGAGGAGAACATAGACAGTAACCTTTTTGACATGAGCCACAGCAACTTCTTTCAAGACACTTCTCCAAAGGCCAGGGAAGCAAGGGCAAAAATGAACTATTGGGACTTCATCAAGATAAAAAGCTTCTGCACAGCAAAGGATACAGTCAACAAAACAAAGAGGCAACCCAGGGGATAGGAGAAGATATCTGCAAATGACATAACAGATAAAGGGCTAGTATACAAGATCTATAAAGAACTTCTTAAAGTCAACACCCAAAAAACAAGCAAGTCAAAAAAATGGGCAGAAGACATGAACAGACACTTCTCCAAAGAAGACATAGAAATGATTAACAGACACATGAAAAAATGCTCAACATCACTAGCCATCAGGGAAGTTCAAATCAAAACCACATTGAGATACCACCTTACATGAGTTAGAATGGTGAAAATTAACAAGGCAGGAAAAAACAAGTGTTGACAAGGATGTGGAGAAAGAGGGACCCTCTTACACTGTTGGCATGAATGCAAGCTGGTGCAACCACTTTGGAAAACAGTATGGAGGTTCCTCAAAAAGTTAAAAGTAGAGCTACCCTATGACCCAGCAATTGCACTACTGGGTATTAATACCAAAGATACAGATGTAGTGAAAGAAGGGGCACACGCACCCCAATGTTCGTAGCAGCAATATCCACAATAGCCAAACTGTGGAAGGAGCCAAGATGTCCTTCAACAGATGAATGGATGAAGGAGATAAGGTCCATATATACAATGGAATATTACTCAGCCATCAGAAAGGATGAATACCCACCACTTGCATCTACATGGATGAAACCAGAGATTATGCTAAGTGAAGTAAGTCAAGCTAAGAAAGACAATTATCATATGGTTTCATTCATATGTGATACATAAGGAATAGGATAAATGACAATAGGGGAAGGAAAGGGAAACTGAAGGGGGAGAAATTAGAGTGGGAAACAAACCATGAGAGACTATGGACTCTGGGAAACAAGCTGAAGGTTTCAGTTGGGAGAGGGTAGGGGGATGGGGTAGCCAGGCAATGGGTATTAAGGAGGGAAGATGTGATGAGCACGAGTATTATACACAATTAATGAATCATGGAACACTACATCAAAAACGAATGATGTACTGTATGGTGGCTAACAACATAATAAAAAATATGTATGGTGTGTATATGTGAATGTGCATATAGGGGGGATTCCATAGGGAAATGCAGAAAACTCTTTGTAACTGAGAATAAAATAAAATAAATGGTGAAGTGGCCTGGTGAATTCGACTGTAAAGGCAGGAAAGCATCCTGAACATTTCATACTTGTATGGGACTTTAGAGTTTTCAGACCTAGAATCTGGAATGCTTGACCTCTTTGCTAGATTCTTTATACCTTATCAGGGTGATTTCCTGAAGCTCCTTCTCCTATCTCATCACACAGCAGAGCAATACCACCTGGGAAGGTATGGTCTCCCCATGTCCACCAGCTCCAAGCTACCATGCAAAACTGAGACAGACAAATTTTAGGCTGGACTTGGAAAGGGGGAATGAAGGAGCTAGAGCCATTTCTCCTTTACTTGGCTCATTCATTTCAGAAGTCTATGCCATTTAATTTTCTTGTTCATCCACTCACTGACAAATCGCATGCTTTATGTGTTTATAGAAATATAACTGGTGGTGAGTTTACACATTTCCTACCTTGAACCTAAAATAGTTTTACCCATAGGATGACTTCAAATCTGCATGGTTAAACCATTATAATGGGCTACTCAACTCCTACTGAAAAGACAGAAGTTGATCAATAAATATTAGCTGCTATTGCTGCCGTGACTGTTGTCAATATTGTTACTATCAGTAGAATCTTCTCACCAGTCTTTGTACTTTCAGCACATTAATGAATGACTCTAACAGCTGTTGAAATAACCTGTCCTCTTTGCAAAGTTACTGTACTGTCTGTCTTCCCTTTGAAACTTCTGGGGCCTCTATTTTCTTCTACACTGAAATTACCACAGCTAACCCCTCCATTTGGTTCCCACAACTTTACCCGGCTTGAAATTTAACTTTAATTAATATTCCCTCTGACTTTGTGTTTACCCATAAATTTTACTTTTATTATCTCATCCTTAAGATAAATGAAGGATAAAATTAAAAATAGATGCATGCTATATATACAGTGTTGGAATGTAAAGAAAAAAAATTTTTTAGTTGACATTTCCTACTAAAAAAAAATTGAACACCATGGGGAAATTATATGATGAGAAATAGTTTTGATATTTCCACCACAATGAATATCTTTATTCTAATTTAAAATTTGATTTCACATCTGACTCCATTTGGAAACCTGAGTCATTTTCAGATAAGGAGGAATAAAAGAAAGAATATGAAATTGAAGACAGAGCGAAAAAAATATGTGTGTTTAAAAATGATACTATTATTTACTAAGACTCTTTCTTTCCTTCAAAAGACATATGAACAGGTATTATATTCAGAAGTGGAGCAGGGGTGCCTGAGTAGCTAAGTCAATTAAGCATCCATCTCTTGATTTCAGCTCAGGTCTTGATCTCAGAGTTGTGAGTTCAAGCCCCATGTTGGGCTCCATGCTTGGCGTAGAACCTCCTTAAAAAACAAAAACCAACCAACCAACCAACAAACAAAAAGTTAAAAAGAAGTGGAGCGCTTCAGGATCTTAACATGTCAAATTGTTTTCTCATTTTAAAATCCTCCTCCTACCAAAGCCAAATTCAGGTACTTGTTTATGCATCAAGATGGAATGAGTAGATTTCAGAGTTAAACAGATCTGGATTTGAATTTGTAGTTTTGTAGCTTTGGTTAAATTGTTAAACCTTATTCAGCTCCAATGCTCTCATCTGTAGAATGTGACTGACCTGGGCTCCTATGCAATGTTACTGTGAGGATTAAAGAAATCTAACAATGCCTGTGAGAGTTTAAACTTTAAACACAGTACCTGGCTTTTAATATATATTTATTTCCTTGTTTTCACTCTTTTTAATTTTCTGTCTTCCTTTTTTATGGTTTACATGTGAAATCAGCACTCAGTGATGTTGCCCTCAGAAAGGCTGGTGCCTGACATGACCTATGAATTCACAGGATGAGGGACCAGAAGAGGATGTAAGAGGCTGTGTACGTGTGAGGAGGAGAATATCCTTATTTTCAGCCAAAAATATTCCCTTTAGGCTTATTGAGTGATCAAAACCCTGAAATAATTTGCGCCGTATCTTAGAATAGTATTCACAGCTAACTCCTCAAGGCTGTTTGTTCTTTATTTAGCAAATGGAAACTGCCTGCTACCTTCAGTAGGCACCATTCCATCAAGCAACATTCCACAGTGTTGCCCGTGACTCAGTGTTTTTTCCATTGGCACACCAGCCTGAGATTTCCTCTTTACTGTGGAACATCCTACTGTATTCATGGCTAGAGTCATCAAACTGGATAGACGAGTGCCTTGGACTGAACAACTCTAGATGCTTTGCCAATTCTCACCTGAATTGAATTAACTGGTAACTCTGGGAAAGTTACATAAAATCATATGAAAAAGATAAGGGAAACTTATCTTGAAATTGAAACATATTTTCAATGCAAGTTTGGAAGGATCAAATGTTAAAAACAAAACAAAACAAAACAAAAACAAAAAAACCGCAATTACCAGCCAAGGGATTCCTTAAGCTCAGAGACCTTGCCTTACTTCTGATTTCTCCCTTGTCGAGTAACGTGCTGGAGAAGCTGTGACACTACATATGCATACACATACAAACACACACATGCTTGGACACACATTACATATATATTTATACATTATACCATAAGTAATAAACATTTATATACTATGCTGTTTTGAAAATTATTAATATATAACACATACATATTATCTATCAACACATTTACTGAATTATAATTGATTAGCTTAGGGGAATGGTATATTATGAGGTTTTTCATCTGATTAACCTCCCTTCAGATGTATATCTCAGCCTAGCTATTACCTCCTTTACAAAACTTCCCCTTCCTCTGAATGAGGTCAGCTCTTTAGTTCTCATCCTATTTTCACACTTTTTCCCAGAATGGCCTTGTATATTTGTCTCTTTCCCTAACCACCCACAAAAAATCAATCAAACCAAACAAACAAACCAAAAAATACAAAATTTGGAGAATTACTTCCTGTTTGGAATCTGGACTGAAAATAGATTTTCCATTTTGTAAAATGGCACATCACTTCCTATTTAAAACCATCAAATGTCACCTTAGAAGACATAATGAATGGGCATTGCTCTATCACATAAGTCATCAAAGAGGTATGAATTTCACCTACCTATCAACCTAACTGAAATAAGAGGGTCTTAATATTCCTGAGACTAAGCATTCCCCAAATCTCCTGGATTTCCTTGGGCAGCCCTGGCAAAGATGACATATATGACATTTTCCCTTTATGTTTTTCTACTTGGTCTTCCCATTTGACAAACTACTAGCTCTACCAGTGGAGAATGGTCATCACATTTGCTGCATTCGACACCCAACTGTGACATGTGTTCATACAGAAATCTATGAGACACTTTATCTTCTGGTTTTCCATTTTTAGCCTTGGCCTTACATGGTTCTATTTATTTATTTTTTTAAAGATTTTTATTTATTTATTTGTGAGAGAGAGAGAGAGAGAGAGAGAGAGAGAGAGAGAGAGAGAGAGAGAGAGAGAGCGTGAGCACACAAGCAGGCAGAAGGGCAGGCAGAGGCAGAGAGAGAAGCAGGCTCCCCCTGAGCAAGGAGCCCGATGCCAGACTGGATCCCAGGACCCTTGGATCATGACCTGAGCCGAAGGCAGACACTTAACAAACTGAGCCACCCAGGCATCCCTACATGGTTCTATTTAAATATTCTGGATCATGGCTAGATTTGTTCGTTTTGGCACTGGGAACCTAAATGAATAAAGAAAGTCTGTGGCTTTTCTACATAAAGTGATTCCAAAATAAAACAAAAGGACATGTTATTTCCTTTGTTCATTTAGAAAATGTTATTGAATGTCTTCTATATACTAAGCACAATGTTAAGGACTTGAACACAGGTGGACAAGTATTTCCACAGTGGTCATATCAGTTTTCATTCCCACCAATAGTGCATGAGGGTTCCTTTTCCTCCACATCCTCACCAAACTTTTTTCTTGTGCTTTTGATTTTTGCCTTTCTGACAGGTGTGAAGTGATAGCTCATTGTAGTTTTGATTTGCATCTCCCTAATGATCAGTGATGTTGAATATCTTTTCAGGTATCTGCTGGCCATCTCTACATCTTCTTTGGAGAAATGTCAGTTCACATCCTCTGCCTATTTAGTAATCCAATTAACATGTTTTTAATTGGATTATTTGTTTTATGGGTGTTGAATTTTATAAGTTCTTTATATATTTTGGATACTAACCTTTTATTGGATATGTCATTTGCAAATATCTTCTCCCATTCAGTAGATTGCCTTTGAGTTTTGTTGACTGTTTCCTTTGCTGTGCAGAAGCTTTTTATTTTGATGTAATCCCAGTAGTTTATTTTTGCTTTTATGTCCCTTGGTTCAGGAGACCTATCTAGAAAAATGCTGCTATTGCCAGTGTCAGCGAAATTACTGCCTCTGCTTACTTTTAAGATTTTTATCATCTCAGGTCTCACATTTAGGTCTTTAATCCATTCTGAATTTGTGTATGGTGTAAGAAAGTAGTCCAGTTTCATTCTTTTGCATGTAACTGTCCAGTTTTCCCAACACCGTGTGTTGAAGAGACTTTTTTCCAATTGTATATTCATTCCTCCTTTGTCAAAGATTAGTTGGCCCTTTATTTTTGGGCTTATCTGTGGGTTTTCTATTCTATTCTATTCATCTATGTGTCTGTTTTTGAGCCATTACCATACAGTTTTGATTTCTACAGCTTGAAAAAATACAACTTGAAGTCTGAATTTTGGTTTTCCTTTTCAAGATTGTCTTGGCTACTCCTGAGTATTGCTCATTTGTGGTTCCATAAAAATTTTAGGATGTTCGGTCTAGTTTTGTGGGAAATGTTGTTGGTATTTTGATTAAATCTGTAACAGATTGCTTTGCATAGTATAGATATTTTAACAATATTTTTTCTTCCAACCCATGAGCATGGAATGCCCTTCCATTTCTTTGCATTGTCTTGAATTTCTTTCATCTGTGCTTTATAGTTTTCAAGGTACAGGTCTTTTACCTCTTTGGTTAAATTTACTCCCGGATATTTTGTTGTTTTTGATGCAATTGTGAATGGGACTGTTTTTCTTATTTCACTTTCTGCTGTTTCATTATTAGTGTTTAGGAATGCAACCTATTTCTGTACATCGACTTTGTATCCTGTGACTTCACCGAATTAATTTATCAGTCCCAGTAGTTTTTGGTGGAATCTTTAGGATTTTTCTCTGTATAGTATCTGCAAATAGTGAAAGAAGGAAAACATAATTTGAATTTCAGCTATTTCCTAGACAATACTTATTAGGGTTATTTTTTAGTTCCTTAGGATGATCTGGAGATTGTTAGAAGAAATCTGTATATCTTTTAAAATTTGTTGTACATATCACATATAAATATGTGTATAAATTTGTATATGATACACATGTGTATAGTTGTATATATATTTACATATAATTAGCTGTACACAATTCTTTTTATTAAATGTTCAGTAATTTTAGTAGATACTGTTGTTGCCTTTATAAAATTCTGAGTTTAAGACCCTCTATCTGTATCATACCTATTATCTGTCATCTATTATCTATCTACCTACCTACCTACCCACCCACCTAACCTATCATCTATCTATCTATGTAACTTCAAGCTAAATGGGCCTTATTTGTCACAAGAGTGAATACCCTGGTATCTAGAGAAAGAAAAATCAGTTGTGCAGTATTTCTGAGTTCTGATATAGAGTATTTCTGACTGAGTATGCTATACCATACACTATCCTAAGGATAAAGTCATGGTAAATCGTGTATAAAAGGAATGTGCAAGGCATGCAGACCTGAGTAATACAGGGTTTTGGAGGAATCTGATGTCCATCTAATATTTTCTCACAGATTTTAATATGCACCCCATTCTGTTTCTTCCACACAACATCCACTTCACATTTATTTCAGCCTACAGAGGAAGGAAAATTAGTTTTGGAATCCAAAAGATGGGGATTCAATCCCTGTTCTATCAGTATGGGCTAGTGATTTATCCTCTTGAATGTCAGTCTCATCATTTTTAAATATGGAGATGTCAATAGAGGGTTGCTTAATGTTCAAATAAACCATCTGGGCACAGAGAAGACCCATAATAGGTATTCAATTCAGGTCAGTATAATGTGGTCAGTAACTAAACTACAGCCACGTTTCTATATGTCTAACTCATTCCAAATTTGAAACAACCAAGAATACAGTTAAAGTGACTTAATCAAGCATATCTTGCATGCTTTCTTTTAAATCCAAAAAATATAGGAGGAGTGTCTTTTACTAGTTTTCCTGAATTCCTCATTTTGCAGCTCTTGAAAGAGAACTACTAGATCCATTCAAAGATTTGGCATTTTGCCTTTGTTCATATTAAGCTTTTAAAATGTTTTCTAACATTTGCTGATGTTTATACCTCTGAATATTTATTCCTCAGGTTTTAGGGCTCCCACAATAAAGCGCTCCTTCCCTTCTCCTCTCAATCCATTTCTAACCTGTGTTCTCAGCTAATTTATTTTATCTAGGTCTTTCTGTTCTCTTAGACTCTGTCCTCTAGTATTCATTTGGGCCTCTGTTTAAGTTTTCAATTTAGTTGTTTGGCGAATTCCTTGACACCTATGACTTTTTATACCGTTCCCCCAACCCCGCCAAAGCTTTTAGCACAGTAGCAAGCTGATAGTAAACATTTAACATGCTTTTGCTAGTTGTACTTAATTGAAAAAAAAATCTCATTCTAAATATGTGACCCAGTGATAGGTCATAAATACAAAAGCTTGAGTTTGGTGCTCTTGTCAGGTCATAAGATGTCACATCTGAGACATCAATTCTTACAGGTTACACCAAAAGTGAACCAATGGTGACTCATTACTCCAGAATTTCAAAAGTCTTCCCTACTATCACTTGTTCTAACTTGAAGTTCCTTCATTTCAGAACCCCGTTTCATGAAAAAGCAGCCCTGGAAGGTATTCTTCTTGAGATAAGCATGTTTTCTTTTTTAAGATACTTTCATAAAGTTAAAAGAATTAATAAGGGTATGGCAGAGCCCAACCTTGGTTAAGGGTAGAAGGAGGAACTGGATTTTGTTTGGAACAGTTCTTCATTTGAATAAATGTTTACTGAAGTGAGTAAGCAGAGGCATTTCCATCTAAAATCTGGAAAGGAGACAAGAGAGGGAGCAGTTCAAAGAAGCAGGACTCTAAATTTTCAGGAGTCAATTTTAAATACTGTCCTTGTGCATGTGCATTACAGACATGATATGAGTACAGGAGTTCTGGGTAAATGTTTGGTTCTTTTAGGGTCACTTTGTTATTCATCTCTGCATCCCAACACCTAGTACAGAGTCACAGAAACACTGTTGTACTGAAAAATTATTCCTCTCTGACTCTGGCCTCTTCTTCAGAGATAGTTTATTGATCAAGGTAAAACAAGGCCAAGTTAAAATGTGACAACACAGGGAGAAATACTGTTACAAATGGTGTGATATTAAGAGAAGATGGTTAGGTTAGAAGATGGTTAATATCCCTGAGCTCAGGTTCCCACTCCACTGTACCCAGCGATTCATGGTGTGACCCACCGTACAACCTCTGTTATCTTTAGCTTCCTCTTCTATAAATAAGGATCTTAAACCTGTAAGCCTTTTCCCCCCTAATTAAAAAAATTTGGATTCTCCTAGATTAAAAATAATTTCTTCAAAATACTTTCATTTAGACTGTTTTTATTTAAATGAACTTCAGTTGAATAATGCCCTGCTGTAAATACTTCTTTTAAATCATTATTTTCTAGAATTTTATGATGGATTCCAACTTTATCTCTAAGAAGGGTAGAAAAGAGATAAGCACTTATGGAACATCTCATATAAGTCAGATTTTTCACATTTATTTCATTCTCAATCTTGATGAAGTGGGAATTTTCCCAATTTTAAAATTAAGGAAACAGAGAAGTCAAGTATCATGCCAAAGTCCATGTAAGAGCTGGGAAGTTCCAGGCTCTCCTCTCAGGTCTGACTGATTTAAAAATTCATGTTTCTTTCTAGTACTCAATGATGCTGGCATTCTGTTAAAAAAAAAAAAAGGTAGGTATACCATTGAATGGATAGAAAGACTGAGGTACAGAGAACCAGGGGTTTCCTCAAATTTGTAGTAAATCAGCCCTTTTGGTGCCAGGAAGAAACTCAAGTGTTTTGGAGTAGAGCATAAGCTCACAAAATGTGCGAGTGCAGGAAAACACCCTTTCGTATGATAACTTTATTTGATGCCAGCATGGAATTTTCAGGGTTTTAAATGATGAGATGTGAGAAAACTGGGCTTTATGTATTTATATTTTTTAAAATGAAATTCTAGTAATGCATCTCTATTCTAGAGACTATTTCAAAATGAACATATTTTCTAGCCTAGAAATTGATGAAACTCTTTTTTCCAAACCATGCACCCTATCCTCCCCAGATCCCCAACCCTTGACTTACACATACATGACATCTAGAGCATGATAGGGCTTGATCTTGAACTTTATTTCTTCTTATAGAAGGAATTTTCTTATCCAAAAAAATTTGTAATGCTACTTCCTCTTCAGAACAGAACTTTTTTCCCTCTGAAAGTTCCTTGTGTTGGTTTTTTTCATCCTCTCTGCCTGTGTTGGCTTCTAGCCCTCTGTTCCTTTCAATGCATTTGGTCTTTTGCCAAATGAGAGTCATCACTTAGCCCAAAAGTATCGTTTTCCAGCACACAGAATCAAAAGGAAAACCCCGCCTATTACACCCACTGCTAATTATCATACCACAAAACTGACTAGTTGCATCATTGGACCAACACTTGTGAATTTCTGCTTTCCAGAGCTCTTATTCCTGCAGAGAACGAGTTTGAGCCACATGGAAGATATGCCTTTAAGCCATTCAAGTCCTCAAGGGACACAGAGATCATCCTGGAAGCAATGGTGCCTCTACTCAACAATAGTTCCTTTGCTGTTGCTTTGCTCCTTCAGTACACTAATCCTTACTTTTCTTCCACTCAAGGTAAGGAGACAATAGTACCTAAAATTGCTACCTTTCTTTGTAAGTCTATTTATTATCATTGTCACTCAGTATTGTTAGAGCTAGTTGAAAGAGACTAGTGCTAGTACTAGTGTGGGTACAGAAAATGCAAAAAGAATTTCAATTTTGTCATGGCATATGGCTTTTGAGGCTTATGTAAATGTTTTGAAATGAAAGGTATTAGAAAATGCTAAATGTTGGCTGCATAGCTGGGTTAGATAGAATCATTTATTTAAATCAGTCAATTGATAGATGCCTTGGAATATTTTCTCCCTTTCTGGAACTCTGTGAAACCCTCTCGGTGGAATAAAGGTATAAAAGGTACATAGGTAGAAAACATATGCTTGCCTTCAAGGAATGGGATGCAACTTATGGTCTTATTGAGGGAAAAGATACAAGGAGATAATGGAAGACGGAAGAAGGTGAGTGACAGGTGGTTAGTGCATCTTCATGGAAGGAAACGGCACTGAACTGGAAGTAAGGTCTCGATTCTGGTTCTAGGTCTCCCTAGCATATGAATTTAAGAAAGACATTTAATCTTTCTGGTTCTGTTTCTTCATCTGAAAAGTGGTGGTAGGAGAATGGATTTGTTTATTACAGTACCCCTTCTAGGTATAAAATAGAGTGATTAATAATTTATCTAAGGGTAATAGAGAACATAAATGCTTTAGGAATTCAAAATAGGGGACAATGACTTTGGGCTAGAGTGATCAGGGAAGGCTTCATGGAAGAAGGAGGAAGCACATTCCTATTTGGGAAGCCCCTGATGCTTATCAGGAATTTCCCACTGAGCTCCAATCCAAGTTGTGGGTCTAGTAAAAGAAATGGAGGTATATTAGATTCTTCTTAGAAGTTTTTCTGACTGTTGACTACGTAACACTGACCAAAAAGAAAATAAGAAATGCTTTATTTAATTTAGGATTTAGCCTATTTTGGGGCACACTTGAAGATTCTGAACCTTGGAGAGAATAAAGTAGTGTATACCCATCTAAGAAAGGCTATGATATGAAATTAGCACCTGCAGAAACATTTTTCTAAGGGGATTGGCCGGTGAAAGCTCCAAAAATATGTTTCTATTATTTAGGATGTTTAAAAGCAGTTGAGAAAAGATGCAGGAGGAAGTACATGGTAGTTGCTGGCATTAATCTAGTTAGAAGTCTAGGTTTGGTCACATTCCTACACACTAAACCATTAATCTGTATTCCCCAACTATACACAAGGATATGCAACAGAGGCCTTTCTAATCACACCTCTACTCTCTCCAGGAATGTATCAAGCAGAAGTCTGAACCTTCTGAAGCAGTGAAGCTTGAACAGAAAGAAAAGAATGGTCAGGAATTCTGAGTGTTTCTATTTGTGAAGAAAAGGAAGGGCAAGAATAGCAATAGCTTAACTTTGGAAGACTTTATCCCTCTAAAGCCACCTCAAGTTTTAGCCAGATTTCCCTGAAGAATGTAGGATATGTTATAGATGTTATCCATTCCTGCATATGACTGGGGAACCAATGCATAGAAGAGGCTGGATATGTGCTTCTCAAAGGAACACAGTGGCTCTTGCAAAGGGAAAGAGGAAGTCTAATAATTCCAGAGGCACCTAGGATACCTCTTGCCAGAGCAGAATTGAACTTGACCAACCCCATGTGTTTGAGCTCCGATTCTCTCTCCTCGACAACATGCATCTTCTCAATGAAAGGTTCTTCCTCTAAGGAAATAGTCTAGAGTTTAATTTCAGATTTGGGGAAATTTTAAAGGTTTTCAGGATATTGTCCTGATTGGATGCCATAAAGGCTTATTTCCTATAGGAAAAGCCAATGGCCTGGCTGACGTGAGTGATAACTCACTTTCCACTTGCCTGCACTTCCCTTTCCTTATTGGCCACAAATAAGTATCTTAGGATAGGAGGGCTGTGTGGCTAGCGGATGGTGAGTCATTATGAGGTGGCCGCTTCCACCTTCTCACGATGCTCATGAACCTCGAAGGGTTGTTGCTGTTGTTGGGTTTTTTTTTTTTTTTTGGTTTTGTTTTGTTTTGTATCCACTCTAGTTTTTATATACAAGAATCCCACTTTCCAACATCTCTAGGCACTAATTCAAAAAGCATTAGACAGGAAGATTGGCTTCTTCTAGACCAACAGAAATTTCCTTGGGAGAACACTTTTTTTCTCTCCTCCCTTACCACCATCTTTCAAAAGACGTTCAACTAAAAGGACTCGCTATGAACCCAAGGAGTTTGGTCTACCCTTCAGTGAAAATAACCTCACAGAAGTTATCTCTAAAACAAAACAAAACAAAACAAAACAAAACAAAACAAAACAAAACAAAACAAAAATGTTCAGAAGAGTCCTCTGCTTCAGTGAAATGAAGGATGCTTCCAAAAGGGGAAATTGTGTTTATACTTAAGAGCAGAATAGAGTCTATTCCCAAATGATGAGCTCAGTAGGGTTGGTTGTTGGTTTGGAGAAAGAATTATTGTTTTGGCTCTTTGAACCCAAGCATTTAAATCTGGGTTTAAGTTATAATGGGATTAGAAGAGCAATTGCTCCTTCTAAGCAAAAATGAATTAAGTTAAATGGAAAGTCCATATACTTCTTTATAAATGGATATTTACCCCTCCTAAACATCAGCACAATTATAAATAGAAACTGCCCCCACAGAGCAGTAGTGAGACTTCTGAATCAGACAGGCTGTTTGGATCTCAGCATAGGCTCTTATCAGCTGTGTGACGTTGGGCTAGTTACTTAATCCCTCTCAGACGCACTTCCTCATCTGCAAATGAGCATGCTAGTTCCTATCCCATAGACCAGCAGTAAGGATTAATGAGACAGTACAGTGTCTGAACCATAGCAGGCTCTGATAGATTGGAGTGATTAATATTTGCATTGTTATTATTGACATCATAATTTAAGAATTTAAATTTAATGGGGATAAATTTAAAAAGACTTTTAACAAAATGGATATTCCTTGCTCATCTATTTCATTTCCTCAGCTAGAGACATAAACAATGAGTCTTGGAACACTACATCAAAAACTAATGATGTACTGTATGGTGGCTAACATAACACAGTAAAAAAAATAAAAAATAAAGATTATACCTTGCTGCCACATAGATGACTTTTGTGATTGGACAGATTCTCATTTGGGGCAATAGAAAATGTCAGTGGTGGTTTCTGTAGTTCTAAGCAGACATGAAAGCAGCCCAAGTACAGGATCCAGGATTTCTATCTCTGGCAACTGATTTGTCTGTGACCTTAGGTTTCTCCACACACTCTCTATGCATGATAGGAGACACCACAGATGCTATCTGTGCCACATATTTTGGCACTCACTTATGTTTTGATTGTTACCCAATTGCCTCATGTGTGTGGTCATGTGTTTCTAGAAAGATTATAAACTGCCTAAGATGCAAAGACTGTAAATTGTATGTTTCTCTTGCTTACATTGCTAGTTGGGAATAGGTGATTAATGTCTTGTTCAGTTCATTATTATCAGCATCATTATTGAAACAGCTAATATTTAAAGAGCAGGACCAGATCTGTCTAGGCAAAGCCCTTCTTCAATAATTATTACATTTAAGCCCATAAGCACCCTCAGTGAACTAGGCAGTATTATGTCTCCCATTTTATAAATGAGAAAATAGAAGATAAGCGAATGTAGCACATGCCTATCATGGATCAAACTAAACTGAATTTCCGCACTTCTTCTAAGATACCCCAAAAGCATGTCTCCTAATGAAGTGATTGCAAGGGCAAAAACAATTGTAGGAATCCAGACTTTCTGATTGCACCTCCTTATCAATAAAATATTTTTGAGTATAATCCCACAATATATGCTAATTTATTATGTTAGCTATAAGTGCTAATACAATGTATAATAAAAAGATATACAAAATGAAACTTTTAAGGATGAACCAAATGACGTGCTTGATACAGTTTATTCACAGTGCAAAACTGCTTTGCTTTTACCAAAATATTGTATTTTACATGTTAATCTCATATAAACATTTCTAATGTAACCAAGATAATATTTTAATAATTTGATAAATGTGTTTCTTTTATTTTTTTAACCTTAGTTTAATACTTCATGATACAATAATTTGAAGGTTATATTCTAAGCTAATTTACTTTGATTCATGATTTTGACTGTCATAACCTATATTTAGTTTTCCATTCTCCTCTACTGGAATATTTTATTCCTTTGACTTCTGTTTAAATATGCAGTAACCTTTCTTCATTCTCTTTCTCACCTGAAAACCTTGCCTCCAAGTTCTATGAGAAAATACAAGTAGGCAGGAAAAAAGTTCCAGAAAAGAATCTCCCCACCATATCTGCCACTTACATGCAATTTTATTCACATAGACTGTTTCCCTCTTGTCACTGTGCATGAATTGTTCACACACCTAATCTAAGGCCACCTATGAACCAGGTTCTGTCCCCTCTTACTTACTTAAGGACATTGATTGCTGCAACAATGATCTCCTTTCTCTTACATTCTATGCCACACCTCTCCTTCCCCTTTACTGGAACATTCCCATCAAATGGCAACAGATAACCAAGTTGTCAGTTCTTTCATGTTAAAACAAAACCAAAGACTGAGAAAAACAATAAAATCAAAACATTTCTCTGACCTCTCATCCCCATCCAGGCTCCACTTAATTTTTTGTTTTCCTTTACAGCAAAATTCCTCTGATTTTTCTTTTTCTCATTTACCCTTAAATCCACCCTAATTAAGCTTCAGTCCTCACCACATCCCAGAAACTACTTTTGCCAAGAACCCCAATGACTACCATGTTGTCAAACCTATCAGTTAATTCCCTGTCCTCATCTCAACTTGACCCATCTGCATTTGATAGAGCTGATCACATCTCCCTGAAATACTTTCTTCGTTTCAAACATCACACTCTTCAAGTTTCCCTTCTGACTCACCGGCCTTTCTTTCTTAGTCTCCTTGGGTGTTTCTTCCTCATTTCCTGACCTCCAAACATTGCAGGGTTCCAATGCTCCTCTGTATCTATACTCATTGCCTTCACAATCTAACACAGTCTCACATCTTAAAGTGTCTCATAGAAACTAAAGATTCCAAAATCTATATCACAGAACTTCTTAAATTCCATCCTCAAAAGTCCAACTACCTACCTGACACTTGAGTCTACCTGGATATGTAATAAGCATCAATCATAAACTTGATATGTCCAAAAGGGAATTCGTGATTTTTTTTTTCTCAATTTACTCCTCTTAAATCTTGCTCATTTCTGTGATTAACATCTTTATCTGTTCAATTACTGATGCCCAACATCTTGGAGTCATCTTTTGTCTTCTCATTTCTCATCCCATCCATGTTAGGACAGCCAGCACCTTGGTCAGAGGCACCATGCTTTCTGGCCTAGATGAGTACAGTGATCTTTTGACTGGTCTCACTGTTTTTGCCCTGGTCTCTCTTTGCTTTATTCCTACCATAGTAGCCAAAGAAATTCCATAAAAGAAAAATGTGCAATATCTTTAAATTCAGTCTCCTAAGCCCTTTTCTGCAAGGAAACCAATGAACTTTACATGGTATAAAATTTTTTTGTGTGGCCATACCTTATTTTACTACTAAGTATTTTAATGTCTTTCGCATTTAAATACCAATATTTACAGAATTAACCGCACTGATGGCTTCTTGTAGCAAGTAAACTGTGGTATGTTGCAACAGTTTGAAACTAGTCTCCTCACAGTATCTCAGTTACTGTAAATGGTGTGATTGAATATTAAATGAGGGTGGCTTCACCAGTCTGTATTGTGAATATTTCTATAGTTTAATTTAACATTATTAAAAATAAAAATAAACTTAACTAGAGATTCTATTATTTTCTTTTCACATGCCAATGGATCACCGTGTAGTGACTGGGGTGTGGAGACTACTGTTTATAGAAAATTTCTACAGCCCAAGAGGAGGAGATCCTAAGATCAAACAGTTGTCCTGTTAGGTGAATGGAATGAGACCTTAATTTTTGCCTAAAACACCCAGAAGGGTGGTTCGGTAATGAAAGGGAAAGACAAGCCAGCCATCTGCAAAGGAAAGCTGAAACACTGCCTGTTTCAAGGTGGAGGGTAGGATCTTGTAATATCGTTAGGGAATGGAGAAAAGAAGTTTGCTTCCGGATCTGAAGCTCTAACTAAATAAGCCAATCAAGAAGGTTGTGACGCTGTCATCCTCCTGACCAGTTCTTCCTTTTCTTCCCTACAGACTGCCAGTGAGCCCTGCACAGCTAAGTTTGGTAAGTAACCTGTCTTGCACACCTCCTTTTTACTTTTCGTAGTGTTTGTTACAAGAAGGAAGCCCATCTTTATTAATTTTTCAACTACTATTTGTAGCTGCTTATCATGTGCCAAGCAGTTTCTAGGAGCTGAGACTTCAGAGGTAAACCAGACAGAGAAGTTCATGCCTTGATGAAGCTTACATTCAAGGTCACATCTCTGGGCAGGAATGCACATCACTCTCACAGGGCCAGACACCTGAAATCTGGGGATCCACCTTTAATTTTGTGTCTTAAATAAGCACAAGTTTCAAATTTCTACAACCTTTCCCTCTGATTAACTCAAAGTTCTCACAGTTCACATATTGCTGGTACGCAGTAGAGTGTGTGTAGGGTGACATGTTCGTTTCCCAATATACAGGAAAGGAGCGAATGCCAGGGAAATGGTCACTTCCTTTGTGCCTCTCCAGTCCCCTCAGCTTCTGAGCCACTTTCCCTTAGAGTGAGTGACCTGGTATTTACTAAGAAAACATATTAAAGTTTATAGGTACACTAAGCCTTAGAGTATGCCTCAGAATCCACACAGAATTGAAAATAAATACATTTGGATTGTTTACATATTTCAGACCACACACACACATGCATGCACACATGCACATTTTCCACACGAGTGCACACATTTTTCATATGCACACACATGCACATGCACATTTTTCACACACACGTGCACACACACATGCACGCACACACACACGCACATTTTTCAGCTGAGAGCAGAACATTTCTAAGGTTAATGGCAATCCCTGTTTTTCTATATAGTTCAAAATGCCAGGCTTCCCTGCCTCATGGGAATTATGGAATCTCTTTTGAGTATTTGTCTCTGCCTTTGGAATTTATTTTTGTTTTTCCTAGTAAATGGAATGGAAATCACGATATGTTTGAAATTCCTTCTTGAGGTGATAGAACATTGAAAAACTCAAGTGCTGCTAAGTGGCCTCAAGTCTTTAAGTGGCTCCTATTGCAGAATAAGAGAACCAGTGACACTTTTTCCTGGTGACTTGCCTATTGTCTATTATGTATTATGTGTAAAGCAGGAAGAAATTTACTGGGCTTTGGGCTCATTGAAGATACAGAGAGACTTTACTACTTGCTCTAAGGATCTCTCCTTCATTCTCCTTCAAAATCTACCCTCAGAGTCTTATAATCAATCAGTTATATATATATAACAATTTAAGTCAATGTGTGATCTCTTCTGCATTGCTTTCTTATAAAGGCTTCTTTCTAATTATGCAATAAAGTATTTTCCCTCATAAAAAAAAATACAGAGAATTAGAGAACAGGCCAAATAAGTATTTTTGAATGATCAAGACACTCCCTGGGGCTCTGAAATCACATTACTATGCAAAAACAATTAACATTAGGAAAATAAGTAAAGTGGCTCCCAATATGACCTACAAGGAACCAGCTCCTTTTGCGGTGCGGCTACTTAAAAATGAAGACATCATAAAGCACTAACAAACAACGTATTCCTATAAAAATAAGTGACAAAGTCTTGACTCTTTCTCCAACCCTTGTGATGCTTTTAAACTAGGGATACTTATATTTATATTTAAACATTTAAAATTTAAAATTTTTATATTTAAAAATTCAAATAATTTCCATTTATAAACTCATGAATTTACCAGGATATCCCAAGTAGATCTTGGGTATATACCCACAAACTAAAAAGAAGAATCATAATTTAGATAAAATGCACCTAAGTCAGGAATATGGATGTATTATTCCATCAAGAAATATTTATTGAGCAAACACTAGGTTCCAGGAACTCTTTTAGGTGCTGAAGATAGAGCAATGAACAAAATCGAGAATCACCTGTACTCAAAGACATTATATTCAGGTGGGTATAATATAAACAATAAAGAAATGAGCAACTTAATTTATAATATGCTAGATGGTGACACCTTCTTTTTGTTTGTTTGTTTGTTTTTTTTATTCTTTGCCCAAGGGCTACAGGTCTGTGAATCATCAGGCTTACATCTTTCACAGCATTCACCAAAGCACAAACCCTCCCCTTCTATGAAGAAAACTAAAGCAGGATAAAGGGCGAGAGTGGCAGGAGAACACTATTTTATGTAGACTGATGAGGAAGGTCTCATTGATAAAATGATACATAATAAATAGTATTTACATAGAAAAGCATGAATATGATTGCCAACTTTGGTTATCACAATCCTGGTGTGTGATTCCTCTCTCTCGTCCTCCTTCTTTAGTTCCTTTCACAAATCTTGATTGACAAGAGATGAAGTGCCACCTAAATTTAACCCATTCTTCTATTCCGAATCCATTTCTTTAGAGCTCCCCAAGCAAGAGATACACTTAGGCTTTGTAATTTCTCTAAAACAAGGACTAGATACTTAAAATATTAATATTGTGGTTGGAGAGAACTAACATAGACTAGGTAAAAAAACAACTTGTAAGTGGGAAAGAACTGTAATCAGGAAGGGAATGAAATAAATAACTGTGCTTTCTTTTCTTTTCTCCTTTGTAAATGCTTACAGGACCATTCCCTTTAAAATGGCAAATGACATGTCCTAAGCTTCCTTGTATGAATAAGACAGCTGATGAGAGACTGGAAATACTTCAGAATGGCTTGTATCTGATTTATGGCCAAGTGGCTCCCAACACAACCTACAAGGAACCAGCTCCTTTTGCGGTGCGGCTACGTAAAAACGAAGACATCATACAAGCACTTACGAACAACTCTAAAATTCAATATGTAGGAGGGACTTATGAATTGCATGCTGGAGATAGACTAGACTTGATATACAACTCTGACCATCAGGTTCTCAAAAATAATACATATTGGGGGGTCTTATTGCTGGCAAGTCCCCAGTATAACTGCTAGAGACTCCATTTGGCCTTCTTACCGTCTTCTGCACGTGCAGAGATGCTGGGGATTGTGTTGGAGGAGGCAGATTTTCCACACCCGCAGTCTGAGTACACAAATCAGCATAGATAGACCCTCTCTGCATGTGAGTTTTCATCACTCAAGCTTATCCAAAAAGACTCAGAGGACAGGCCAGAGACATCTGCTTACCTTTGACATCCGGTCAGCAAAGATGCTTTACTAATCCATGATAAATGACTGTGGGTGGCTTGTGGACAGAAGCTTCTCAAAGAATCTGTGCCTAATTCTTAAATCCTTGGATGGGGAAAAATTGTCTTATTGCCTTGGGAGGCTTACCTGTATGCAAAAAAAAAAAAAGATCCAGGGCAGTGGCCTGGCCTTGTTCTCATATTCTTGAGCTGCTTCACTTTATTCTTCCCATACTCCTGTCTCTTGAGGGTCTCCTATTAAAAGTAGCCAGACTGGGAGGGTGGCCACAGATATGCCAACACCCCACTTTAGATGTGATGATGTTAAGAAGACAGAGAACACTCTAGAGAGTTATTGGGGTAGAGGCACTAATGGCATAGAATGGAATGCACTTTACTTGGGATCTTCCCTTGATTTCATCACACTTGGGATGCAGAATGCTTTATAAAACCAGTTGGTCAAAGGAAGAACTCATTCTGAACCTTGACAGAGGGCTCATGAGAAGTTGTTGATGTGTGTCTAAACGTCAGTAGTAAAGAAAGAGTAATCATTAGTAATCACAAAATTAAACCCTAGAAATTGATATCATCAGTACTGTATTATGTCATGTAATAATTCATGTTTTTAGCTGGTTTTGCCAGTTTGCAAAGTGCTTTCCTATATTGCAGGGCAACTCTACGAAGCAAATGGGGTAGGTGTTCTTGGCCCAATTCTAAGAGTGAAAATACGAAGGCATCTGAAACATAGGTAACTTGCCTCAACCCCTAGAACTAGGGATGGATGGGGCCATGGGCTCCCCCAGCATATAATACGATCTCAGCTTTAGGGTTGGTATTTCAGCTACGATGTTAAGTCTATCGAGCTTAGCAGATTTGATTATCAGACGCATTCCCTTTCAGCTTGAGGTGGGTAGAATGAAGCTACAACTGACTCTCTTTCCTTAGCACACAATTTTTCCTTTCCCTGCTTGGAGTGGGGAGCATAAGGTTGTCGCTCAGGGCTTACTCCAACCAAATCCCCTTCCTCACTTGAAGAGCCGGTCTTGGTCAAACAGGTTAACTTCTAAAAAATAATGAATAACATTCAATTCAATGATAGTCTGCTAAAGATTTTAAACTCTACTAAAAAAATTAGCTTTTTGTGGGCTCTTGGTGAAAGGTATATATGATATGATTACATGACAACCCATTTAAAATATTTATGGATATTTGTAAAAAGCTATATTATGTTAATTAATAGTGTTACATATACAGTTAATTTAAAAATATTTGTATTTTATAGAACAAAAATTGCTGGGGAGCAGAGTAAGCCTGAGGCTAAGATGTTTTTTAGTCTTTTTTAAAAAACATCTGCTGAGTGGCTGTCCTGGCCAAAGACCTAGAAACCTTGCTTCTCTTGTATTGGCATATCTTCTCAGGAAATTAAAGTCATATCACATATATTTGTAGAAACTTGTTGTTATTGATTGTTGTTGAGTTGTAAACAGCAGTGTGCCAGAGTGCTGGAGGGAGCTAGCACTAAGCTCATGAGAGCTGACTGTTAAATTTTCAAAATTTTGCAATCTGGTTATTAAGTGCAGTCATCCTTGAAATTGACTATTTATACCATGGGAATTGATGACACTACAAATTAGGGATTTTCCTTTGGGAGAGCCTGTTCACTAGCCTACCACGGTTTACAAAACTCTTCTTCTTAATGACTCCTCTCTGTTCCTGCCTCACTCCTGGGACAATCGAGGCAGGCAAGGGAGAGAGGAAAACTGTCATACTTCCAGCAAAAGTCCCACATGGTAATGATTTCTCAGGGCAAGAGTGATCTTAGCAGCTGCAGCCAGAGAGAGGGCTACCAACAGACGACCTTTGAATTTTCCTGGTGGTGTCCTATCAGCCTTTGTTTTCATGTATACTCTGTTTCCTTTTTGTTTCAAATAGTCAAAACCTGTAATAAATGTATATTGGTAAGTGGACTGTAGCTGACTTATCTGTGGGTTATCAGTTTAGAGTCAGTGATGTTGAGAACTTGAAGGGGCATCAGAGAAAACCTTGCCCACATGGAACACTTGCCTGGCTAGCGGTAGGCAAAAGTGAGAGCTGGATGCAATTAGCTTTTGATTATAAGCTGTCCCAATTTCTGATGAGTAAGTCAGACAGTTTCACATTCTGACTTCCACCGACCCCCTCAACTCCACCTCAGTCGTTTTCTCCAAAAAAGCCATCACCAAATCCCCAACCCTTCTTACGCTGTTTTTTTGTTTTTTTGTTTTGTTTTGTTTTATCTTCCATTTTGCCCATCAAAACTTACTTAAAGTGTGGAATATCACTGTGGGTTAAGTCTCTGCTTCTGAAGATGGTGGTTAATTGAAAAGTAATACAGGTTTGAGCATTTGATGGGGCAAACTAACTCCTTAAATGAAGCATATCTGTTCATCTTGGAGATGAAATTACTGTCTTTTTATGCTTTGATCTCAAAGAAGCAATTTCATTGGTGGGGGTGAGAGGACATTTTAAAAAATTTTTTATGTGAGAAGAAGCAAAAACCTGATCAACTATGGGTGAGGAGTCTGAGGATCACCTTCAAGTAGAAGTTTAAAGGATATCTTGGTACATACAATTTTCTTGATCTGATAGGATGCATCTCTATTTTGGGGGTCACTAGTGACCCTGGCAAGGTCACTCTATGGATCATGACTCTCTTGTGAGTCTTACATCTATCCACAAGAAACCTGTACACATGTTTTGCACATACAAACTCAGAGAGTATGATTGTAGCAAGATTCTCCCATTTCTACTGCCAAAGAGCTGGCCTTCCTCTTCCCAAAAGATTTGCTGGATGGGGTCAAACTCTAGCTCACTATCAACTTGTACTTTCTCCGGTTGGAGTCAGGCACTAGTTCTCCCTATCTCCCAATTGCAAGAAATATACTTCAAAGCTCTTTTAGTGTTCCTTGAAGTCCTCCTATCAGGCTTAATATCAGGAAGTTTCATTGCTCTCCATTCCTCCTGTAAATGGAGTGGGTGGGACTCAGCATGGCCAAAGCTTTTCCTTTATGAATGTTATCACAAACTCTCCTCCTTACTACTCTGCCCTCACTTTATGTCCTTGATCCATGTAATGTGTCAAAGAGTATCAGAGGAAGGGGCCTTACCTTCTTTCTTTTGTAAATTCTGCATATTGGTGGGGGCAACTGTCTTACTCTCACTTTGGTATCAGTTCAGTCCTATTATGCCTGAGTTGAAACTGAATCAGGTAAAATCCCACTTTAACATCCAGTCACACTCTTAGATGTCAAAAAGGGATCAGAGAGACCTAGGATAATATGCAGAAATACAAAAAGCTCCAAACTCTCATCACAGAGAAACAAAATAAATACAAAGGCAGAGAGAGGGAAATTATAGTTCAGAAAACCTAGGCTTGAGAATATTATTACAAATGAACATAAAACATTGTTTTTAATTTCTTGAGAATCTAGAAAAATTAGAGAAGCATGAAGGAAATAGAGTTGTTTCATCCAAAAAAAAATTTTGTTTTAACAACATACTGTTTTATAAGGAAAAAGAAACTTTCCCCTGGTTCTGAGCTCTAAGCAGACTCTTTCTAGGACCACAATGGATGCTCTAGATAGTAAAAGGCAGACTTTCCATTTATTTCATTTGAATGTACTAGATTCTGTTAGCAGTTAACTAGTTTAAGGAGTTTAAAGCAGCTTAGTTGAGATATCACTCTAAGACACACACCAGTATTGATGAGAACTCAGGAAGTGTCTGGGAATAGGAACATGGAAATCCAATGAACAGAATCACTAGACTAAACCACCTCCCTCATCACTTCAATTGCATAATAAGAGTAGGAATCTCTGATTTTCATGTCCAGAGTCATTGTTTCCAGACAGCTTTGGTGTTATCGGGACACCACGGGGGTAGCATGTTGCCTACTCTGGGCCTCTAACATGCAGAGTCTGATGGACTGGGGTGAACTGGTGAGTTTAAGTTTTGCAGAATGGAAGACATGGAGAACCTTTTACCTTTTCTCCCTGCTTATGGGTTGTATCTCTTATCCAACGAGCTAATCTCTAAGAGGAATTTGATGTCCAAGAATCCAGAGTCTGACACAGTGCCTGACTCATAGTCCTTTTCGTCTATTGGGTGAAAAAACAAATCATAAATGTACTTGAGTATTGGTAAGAACCTAGCATTATTATATGTACTCTGGATAACAGAGTCCAGTGGGGAAAGCCTTCAGTCTCCCTGTTCTTACTGTCTTCCATCCCATCATCTACTGCTCTCAAGTACTCTCCTTCCCCATCAAAACCTGTTCTGAGGAACACTGTTAAGGTAAGTAAGGTAAAGAACCTTATAAATTCACTTGCACTAAGAGAAAATAGCCAATAAGCCACATTGTCTTGAATCACTAAAACAGGATAAAATCCCATGTGTCTTAAGCTTTGCTGGGCAGACATACCAAGAAGCAACTATCTTTATAATATCCTAAGGCAAAACAATTTATTCAATGACCAATGGCAAAGGCTTTCGAATATAGAGGACTCTATATTAGATTCACCAGGGATCCTTAGGGAAAAAAAACCAAGAGATTCCTAGGCTTCATTCAAGTCTCCTGAATAGATGTTTCTAGGAGTGAGGACTTGGGGTCAAATGGATTTTTTAACACGGACTTATGCACACTACAGTTTAAGAACTGCCATTTTATGGCATGTAATGAATCTCAGCTGAATATTTCTCCAAGTATTTAAAAGGATCCAAAGCTTCTAAACAAAAAAATAAATAAAAAAGCAAAATAAAATGAACAACAATATAAAACCAACACAGGTGCTTCCAGTGAGACTTACTATAATCCATCACTCATCGCAAAAGCAAATGGCCTTCTATCCTCTGAGTCTGAAAAAAAATGGTCAGGCTCTTCACTTTTCATAACCTAATGGCAACTCTGACACTTGAACGTTGGCGATCTAAGGCATCAGAGCCTTGCCACAATCAATACTACGTTATCTGCCTGTATGCTGTCAACTCTCAAATATTCATCTTTTGCCCAAGTTGCTCTCCTTTACTTCAGACTTGTAAACCCACCTGTTTATTCAACAATTTCACACTGGAAATATAACGGATATCTCATATCCAACGTCTCCAAAATGTTTTCCCAAAGTAGCTTTTCCTGAATCCCCATCCTCGTTTATGTTGTATAGGGTAAAAACCTCTTTTGACTCCTCTCTTTCATGCATTTATTTTTTTAAATATTTTTAAAGATTTTATTTATTTATTTGACACATAGAGAGAGATTACAAGTAAGCACAGAGGCAGGCAGAGAGAGGAAGAAGCAGGCTCCCTGCTGAGCAGAGAACCCAATACGAGGGATCCCAGGACCCTGAGATCATGACCTGAGCCAAAGGCAGAGGCTTTAACCCACTGAGCCACCCAGGCACCCCTCTTCCATGCATTTAATCTGTTAGGAAATCATGTCGTCTTTACCTTCAAAGAGAATCTGACCTATTTTCTGCTATGTCTCTTCTCTGTACTCTGAGATTATTTCAGAAGCTTCATAACTTCTACCTTTATAGTCAAACGTTTTCAAATCCCAGTTTTGCCATTTCCTACTTATTTGGATCTTGGACAAATTATATGCCCTCTTGGAGACCTTTCCTGTTTATTTTGCTTACTTGTACTTATCCAATGCCTGACACATAGTTGGAGCTTCGTATTTGTTGAGTCAAATAATAAATTAGTTGGTATTTTAAACCTATTTTAAATTTCCATAAAATTCTTGGTAACATAGTAGACACTAAAATGGTAGCTGGCACTGATTTTTATTACAGATTTGGACTATTCCTAAGTTTCTGACCTTTGTCATTTCTCAAGTTGAGATATTTAACACCTCTCTTATTCTTTCTCCTCCCTGAGGTAAGGTAAGTTCCAAGATAAAAGCATTTTATTTGTTTAATGTGGTATGAGCAACACCTAAAACAGTTCTTGGAACATTAAAAGAGTTCAAGACTTACTGACATGAATAAGCAAAAGAGATGGGACTCTGGTTCTTCGTTAGATTGACCAGCAAGATTTAAGATACATATATTGTAAACAACTTCTCAAAATGGTATGCGCACTTCTATTGCTCAAGGTTTCTTTTTATTTTATTTTATTTTTATTCTTTGCCCAAGGGGTATAGGTCTGTGAATCATCGGGCTTACATCTTTCACAGCATTCACCAAAGCACAAACCCTTCCCAATGTCCATAACCCATCCACCCTATCCCTACCCTCCCACCCCCCAGTGACCCTGTTTGTTTTGTGAGATTAGGAGTCTCTTATGGTTTGTCTCCTTCCCCATCCCATCTTGTTTCATTATTTTTCCCTCCCTACCCCCACAATCCCCCACCCTGCCCCTCAAATTCCTCATATCAGAGAGATCATAAGATAATTGTCTTTCTCTGATTGACTTATTTCACTCAGCATAATACCCTCCAGTTCCATCCATGTCATTGCAAATGGCAAGATTTCATTTCTTTTGATAGCTGCATAGTATTCCATTGTATATATATACCACTTCTTCTTTATCCATTCATCTGTTGATGGACATCTAGGATATTTCCAGAGTTTGGCTATTATGGACATTGCTGCTATAAACATTGGGGTGCAGGTGCCCCTGAGGATCACTACCTTTGTGTCTTTAGGATAAATACCCAGTAGTGTGATTGCTGGGTCGTACGGTAGCTCCATTTTCAACTTT